>JAAWXA010000004.1:15272292-15336783 GCA_038090715.1 Florisuga fusca | reverse complement strand
ATCAGCTGAGGGGTGTCTATTTCTCTTCATTTTTTACTAATGTAACATGGCATAGTCACAGCTTTGAATTACAATGCATTTTAAAAAGGCAAACTTCAGAAAAGAAAATTCCTCCTCCCTGTGATCATAACATAAATTCAAAGCAGAGACAAATTTTACGGGATTGAAAATGATGTGGCTATTAATTTAATATAACAGTTTTGTAGAAACGCTAAATACGCCATGCAGTCTGCTTGACTGCAGCACCACCAGTCCTCTCCTCCACTAATCAAAAAGGTTATCTCAGTGTTATTTTTGATCTACTAATATGATTCAGACTAAAAGGCAGACATATACACTACACTGAACAGACAATATTAATTCTGCAAAACAGAACTTCTCCTAGAACCGTAACATTTCAGAAAATGTTTTATTACTTTAGAAAAAGTTCTGTCAGCATATAGGTTTGATGGATGGACCACTCAGTGGATAAAGAGGCTTGGTAGCCTCACTCAAAGAGTGGATGTCAATGGGTATATGTCCCTCAGGGATCTTTACTGGGACCGATCCTGTTTACCATCTTTGTCAGTGACATGGATGGTGGCATTGAGTGCATCCTCAGCAAGTTCACTGATGACACCAAGCTGTGTGGTGTGGCTGATGCACTGGAGGGAGGAATGCCATCCAGAGAGACCTTGGCAGGCTGGAGATGTGGGACCATGCCCCATGAAGTTCAACAAGACCAAGTGCAAGGTCCTGCATCTGCGTCGAGGCAATCCCAAGCACCAATATAGGCTGGGCAGTGACTGGCTTGAGATCAGCCCTGAGGAAAAGGACTCGGGAGTGCTGGTGTATAATAAGTTCAATATGACCTATCAGTGTACACTTGCAGCCCAGAAAGCCAACCAGATCCTTGGCTGCATCAAGAGAAATGTGGCCAGCCGTGGCCAGAAGGAGGGAGGTGATTCTCCCCCTCTGCTCTCATGAGACCTCTCCTGGAGTACTGAGTCCAGTTCTGGAGCCCCTGTTAGAAAAAAGACATGGATGTGCTGGAATGTGTCCAGAGAAGGGCTATGAGGATGGTCAGAGGGCTGGAACACCTCTCCTATGAAGACAGACTGAGAGTTGGGGTTATTCAGTCTGGAGAGGAAGAGGTTCTGAGGGAACTTCATTGTGGCCTTCCAGTATCTGAAGGGAGGCTACAAGAAAGCTGGTGAGGGATTTTTAGGATGTCAGGTACTGATAGGACACAGGGGAATGGATTCAAACTAAAGGAGGTTAGATTTAGAGTAGGTGTTACGAAGAAATTCTTCACCATGAGGGTGGTGAGACACTGGAACAGGTTTCACAGAGAGGTGGTGGAAGCCCCATCCCTGGAAGTTTTTAAGGCCAGGCTGGACAGGGCTCTGAGCAACCTGATCTAGTGGGAGGTGTCCCTGCCCATGGCAGGGGGGTTGGAACGAGATGATCTTAAAGGTCCCTTCCAACCCTGAAAATTCTATGATTCTATGATTCCATATCAGGGATGTGTAATACAGTAAAGTAAATTAAATGTTACATAGCCATGAGCAGAGAAGCAAACAAATCAGAATATGCTCTTTGATGGTCAAAAGGAGAATTTCGAAAGTCAAATACTGACTTCCAACATTTGATATAAAAAAAAACATTTTGTTTTTAAAGCAATGAGCTGTACTCTATCCTCTCCAATCCACTGATTTAAACCTAGATGTACTTTATTGCAAACACTGAAGGAACTTTTAGTCTCTTCCTAAAATTAGAAACTGTCATTAAAATATAAAGTAAACATTTGAAAAATGTGGAAGTTAAACATTCATGCATCATCTAGTTACCCACAGGCAAAACTAATTTATCTTTTGCATCAACGCTTTATTATTTGTTACTTTTTTATATGCACTTATAAATGTCAAAACACAATAGAGCTCCTACTGGACAGATAAGAAATCTGAGGGCCTCAGCTGTTACGGAACAAGTCACTCTCTCATGATGAATGTAATGCAACATCTCCCCTAATTCTTTGTTCAGTCTGTTGAAAACTTGGATGAGGAAGCCTGTCCTGGCCAGAGCATTTAAGCTACACAGATAGGAAGCAATAGTAGAGGAGAAACTGGAAACTGTGGAAGTGAAATTAGGCCAGGAGCAAATAACTATCCGCCTTGCCCAGAGCAAGAACAGGAGCTGTGAGTCAGGTATCCGTCCACATTTTGATGCCTCTAGGGCATCTCATGAAAAAATGCAATTCAATTACTGCACTGCCTGGGCTTCGTAAAGACAATACAATGCTAGACTCAGTTACTGGAAGAAAGCACACAAAAGTTCAGGATATTTTAAAATACATAAATGGTGCCTGAGAGCTAAAATTGATGAATAGTTTGCCATTTTGTTTCTTCTTTTGAAGTAAAAGAACAAAGTGGCATGAGATTCACAGGAAATTTTACAGAGATTCTTGCAACATCTGTTGTGAACCTATTCCAAAGATTTTTGAGGAATTTGATTGTCAAGAGCAGTGATCTTGAAAAGCAGCTAGAGGAAGTACTTTATATTCAGAGACTGTCAAGTTGTGAAGCTCAATAACAACTCAGAAGTGAGGAGAAAAACTTGACGAAAGAGCTGGATTGCTGGATAGAGCTACTGATGGATAAAAATGAGTAGCCAGAAAGACCGAGTCCCTTTGAAAAGGTAAAAAAATAAAGTAAATTTAAGTAAAATCTAAGGAATTGTTTTGTAGACTAAAAATTGAAATTTTTACATTTTATATTCTCTGTTTTGTTTGTGGGGTTTTTTTTTTTGCTGTTTGGGTTGGGGTTTTTGTTGTTTGGTTTTTTTTTTTTTGGGGGGGGGAATTGTTGTTGTTTTTTTATAAATACACACTCTTCATGGAACTTACCTGATTTGGTAAATTCAAATTTTCCTTAAAAATATTTTCTGTGGGAATATATCTGTCATGTTTAACTATACTAAAGTGAACATGGAAGTTACATCCTCTACTTGTTCAAAATAATGTTTCCCAGATCTTCCAATAAATGAAATAAACTAGCATAGTTGGCTTTAAAAAAGGGTGTCTTGACTTTTACATACAACTTCTTGGAAGTACTGTATTTGGAGATCTCTTCAAACTACTGCTGCATTTGTGTGTCTGCCTCACTAAAGTTGCAGCTGGTTCACCGCATTGTGAAGCAGATTCATGCCACTGATGCTCTGTGTGGGGCTTGAGATAAAGTACAAGACAAGTTTAAAGTTGCTCATCCAGATTTTCCCTTAAAAAAAAATCAGGTTCTCCCTTCCTCTGCATAATCACATAGTAGATGCGTTCAGCCAATACAAAGTCAGTAACTGAACACTTGTGAAAACCAGTTTGAAGTCTTAGCTTTAAATGCAAACTGAAGATTGTTTTATTACATTTGTATTTTTTCTTAAATAAAAGTAAGTATAATCACAGTAGAAGTCCTTCCAAATGCTGAAAGATGTTTTCAGCCTCATTAGGTTGACAATTGGAATGCACCGAATAGGAGGCGACCAGTGTGTCAGTGAAAAGTTCCTAACAAAAACTTCAGGGTCAGAATGTGGACCTCTTGCTTAGGTTAAGTAACCAACTATAAATGATCCTGCTGAAGTTAAGTTATACTTTAAAAATTATATAACATTAGTAAAGAGATCAGACTTAGTGCAGTAAAAACAGACCTGAGTAAAAACATTAATGGTAATTAAACATCTGTACCTACCAAAATAAAAAGCTAAATAACTAAAGATTTGAGAAAAAATAGTAACGGAAGATTCTGTTTGTTTGAAAACAAAGCAAAAACAAAAACACAAAACAAACAAAAAAACCCCAAAACATTAAAAGATCAGTAATGACTGAAAAAAAAATTATCTTTGTCAGCTCACTTTCTCAGAAAATTTGTTCTTTGTACATCTTAACTTTTTGTCTTAAGTACTCGTGAATTTCTGTTACTCATGCCATAGCTTCAGGTTCAGAACTGAAACATACACAGTATGCATAATTTATCAATAGGTATAAGACAACTGTTTTCCTTTGTATTTTGAAGGGAAGAGGCATCTCAAAGTGCATCTAGCAATCATAAGTACAAGCTGTACAAAATAAAACCCGTAACATTACATAACAACCTAGAATGACTCTTTTTCAGTAAAATATAAAAAAATCAATTTAACGGTAGCTAAAATTAATTTAAGGTAGATTAAGTATTTTCCACATTTTTACCTAATTCAAAGGAAATTATAGTATCAGCTCCATATTTGTTTATATTTCATATACATTTTACAATTTCACCCCAAACTAACAAAATACATAGCACTGTATTACTTACACCAAAACTAACTATAAGAAAAAAGAAATCCAAACCAAAAAATATTCCATAATCACACAATAAAGGCCAGTAATCTACAGGTCTACAAGAAGGGGGGAAAAAAGCAAGAGTTCACCTTTGCTTTAAGTGAAGTAAATGTGAACAGAAACTACACTCACATGTGAATTATCATTGAGAATTCATCACAGCAGCAAAGGACTGTGAACAAAGCATACATAACACATTATTCTGGTCTCTTGAGTGTGATGGAACTTGATGCCTGACCTTTCCTGTAAAAGAGAGAGAAGATTTGAAGCCTTCATGATAAATTTGGCTTGGAAATAAAGATCAGGCAAATGGGAAAGAAAAAAAGAGGTGTTTTCAATTAACAGGTTAATGAAACAACACTAATAAAGCAAAAATTAAATTAAAATATTTTTAATAATTGCAGGTAGAAAAATTAAGGAACTGCAAAATTTTCACAATGTAGCAAAGCAGCTTTGATGTAAGCAAACATATAGAGAATCAGATACGTTTAAAATTACATAAAGTTCATATTACAAAGAGTTGTAACTACCTCTGTCAGAAAACTGGATTGCTATGATTTTTACTTTAAATAAAACTGAAGTTCTGCTTTACAGAACTGAGGATTTGGACATAAAATCCTCAACAGCAGTGGTTCTGAAGGGGATGGTTCTTGCACTGCCTACAGCTATGTAGGAAATTATGTGTGGAAGACAGAGGCCTCTTTCTGTTGATCACAATTGTCAACAACTTTAAGTTGATGGACACTTCTTGGCACAGAAAACCAGCTTTTGAGCCCTTTTTTGAGTTTCTCAGCACAAAATCCTCGAACAATTTGCTGTTCAGTGAGTAGGAAGATACGATCTCGTTACATCATTCACTCTGTGTATTTATACGGAGGGAAGGAAATAGGAAAAAAGTCTTAAAGTACCACGTAACATGTATTTCTTTGTCACCCAGCTTTTAATAAAAGACTGAGTTATAGAAAACATCTACAACTAACCAAGCCCATCATCTCCCCAGAGTCATTAATTCTGAAGAGTTAGCAGAGGATTTCAGTATTTTCTATGGACTTCATGTCTATACTTATCAGAATGGAAAATTTTAGATGTTTCAAATACACAATATGTTGTCAGTGAAAAAGGAGCTCTTCTGACTGGTGTTTTTAAAGCACAGTTTGAAATGAATGACTGATTCTCTCCACTGAAAACAACAGCATTTTAAGTATGAGCTATTGTGCAGCACATATTCTAGATCTGGCACCAGCAGCAGAATTTTATTGTAACTGTCTTCAATTAAAAACACATACGAAACATTCTGGCTTTGTACATGCATGGCAGTGGCATGAGCCTCTTTGGCACATTTTTTACATGTGCATTACTTAACAGTAACAAAGTGGAACAAAGTCATAAATTAATAAAGCCACAATGTTACATATGAAAAAATCTTGATTCTTCAGAATCTTCAGATTACAGCTACTTTTTAGTGGAATCTGATTGTGAAGGATCCTCTACATACTGTAGAAGTGTAATCACACTACAGTTCCATCACCCCATTACCTTCTAAAAATTCCCTTCTTTTTTTTTTATAGCAGATTTAATCAGCTTGCTTGTTTGGGGGCTTTTTGGGGGGAGAGTGAAGACCTCATGGCATTTTTACTGTTATAGTAAACTCTCACACTGATAAATGTTTAGGTCGTTAAATGATACTTGTCCAAACTATTTCTTGTTAAATCAACTCATTATTTTAATTTAATTGCACGGACCTCTGAAAATTTAACTAGGATTTATGAAAAAAAACCATATCAGATAATAATATTGGTACTATTTCAAGGGAACCAATACAATTTCTTAGCAGACTGAACTACTTTAGTAACTTACTCTTTATTTTCCTTTTTAATTGGTGGGAAATTTTTTTTGTTGTTTTCTTAATCTCAAATCTTACATATGAATTATTTTCCATTTTTAAAATGTAATACATTTCAAGTACATATATAGAGAAAAAATATTACTATTACAAAATATAAGTCATTATATATATGTCACTTTATTCTCTCATTCCTAACAGCCAGAAGAAAATTGGTTTGCAGTGATATCTTCACAGACTTTCTGTCTGTTTTAAACCTCCCACTTCATCTATAGTAGTGAATATAAAATGGATGCATATATATTAGTAAAAGTATCAGGGTGCACTTCTGTGGTAGTGGTGCAGTCAGCAGAATGAAAGCAAGCTATTTGCTGACCTCCGGGAAGCCTCTTGTGAAATCACAAAGCATGTGTTAGTCATCACTAGAAGAGGCAGCTTGAGTCCATACTTTGCTCAGCCTGTTGAATTAGAAAGGGCTCAAGGTTTGATGGCATTGCTCCATGTTTTGTCTCCTCCTTTGCTGTGCTGCACCCAGGCCATCACCTTCAGGAGCTGGACAGTATATCTTTAAGCTCCATGATCCCTGGGAAGGATTTGACCCTTCCCTGATAGCACAGATATATATGCAGAACTTAATTTTTTTTTTTTTTTTATAGATATAATATATATATATTTTTATTATTATTATTATTATTATTATTATTTTTCTTTCTTTCTTTTTTTCTTTTTTTTTCTCCCTTTCCATTGTTCCTTTCTGCTTTGCCTTCATCATTCACTCTGGTTATATAGCCAATGACTTTTAGCTGAAAATTTGGACTTTCAGACAAGCCAACTTTGTCCTTTAAGAAAAATAATATTAACACCATCATTGCTCCAGGCTGCACTCTTCTTATCTGAACAACTCATGTATGTTGCTGATTTTCTTGGAATTTGTTTACATTATGGCCTGCTCTTCAGTTTTTAATATCCCAAGTCACCCACTATGACTAACCTCATTAAACAAAAAATGATAGCGAATTAGGCAAAAGTGCATGCCTAGTATTAGCCACTTACTTTTCCCATAAGAAAATGCCATGTTTCTTGTATTATCAAAGATACTAACTATAGGTAAAAGTGAGGTTTCAAGGGAACACACATTACACGCATTCATTTTTCCATGTAGATTAACATATGCCTCATTTATTGGCTTATGTTTCATTAGATTTTGAATACATCTGTAAGTTAAAAAAATAAATAATCTTACTGTAAAGGAAACTTAACATCCTGAATAGGTCATTCTGCTTGGAGGCAAGTCAGATTTTAGAACCTGACATGGCAATAGCTCCAGTTGGTTCCTTGGTATCTTTCAATTCCATATTATAGCAGTTCAGAGATACTCTCCTAAATGTGCCACAATTTTCACTGGGAGACAAGACAACTCATGATGAGAGAGAAGTTTAAGTATCTTCTAAACTGGAAAAATCAAGGGTCAGACTGAAGTATGTACATATAAGCCTCAAAAATTTCCCCTTAATTCCTTAAAAAATTTATATAAAGAACAGTCCTAAAGTCACTTAATTCAGCTTCATGCAGTTCTGAGCAACCTTCCAACCTTAACAACTTTGAAACTATAATTGGAATTACCAATTGGAACTATTTTAACTAGAATTAAAATTGATTTAAAAGAGAATAAAAATTGTTCCTTTTTGCCAAGGATGAAAAAGGGTAATTTGTGGAAGTGGGCTACTCCAAATTAATTTGCAGATTGCTTCAACAAAATTCTCTGTTTTGTATCTGTACAACCAATAGTTTCCTGAACTGAGTTAAGCATTCAGAGCAAGGTGATAAAATTACAAGAGCCTCATCCCTCAGCTAATGTAAGTGTGTCATAATTTACCATTATAGCAGTCTGATTATTCTCCATAAAACTGCAAAACCCAGTTTTGAAAAACAGATAAAAAGATAAATCTTACAGTAACAACAGACACTTTGCCTTTTGCATTTGAAATAATGCCAATAACAGCAAAAAAAATCAAAAGAAGTTGAATGAGGAGAGCTAAAGATTTCAGTACTTCAGCCTAGATGACATCTTTCCATGCTAAGTTGCTTCCCATCAATCTACATATGCAGCACAGATAGCATTTTCTCCTTCCATCTTTCAGAGACAAGTCAGTAAGTATTTTAATATAGGACCAATTTTATGAATTTTAATTTACTTTAACTGTAGAAACAAAGCATATTCTAACGGGTGAAACTTATGATCAGCTCGTTATTTCTATATTTTAGTAACATTTCACAACTGAGTACACTTAAATAAAAAGATAAATCTATCAGATGTCCATTACTTGTCCTTGAGAGTTTTTTCTGTTTCTGTTTCCTTACTCACCACAGTCATTATTATACATAAATTTGACAGCATAATATTCAAATAAATAAATCTTCTGCAACAGCTATTTCTGATCAAAGGTCACTTGCTCTTTCACATCTTCTAGGCCATTTGCTAACAGATGCCAATCAGAAACAACCACTAACCATTCTCCAGGGACCACAGGGACTGTGGAAGCAGAGAGTCATTCTAAACAGCTTCTAAAGCTCACTGACCAAACTCTGTAAGAATATCTATTACTGTCTTTTTGGCTTTAGATTTTGGTTTGTCTCCTTTACTATCATTAGTCATTTCTTAATAAGTATTGCACGCTGTAAAACACTGACCCTTTGCTACTGCACAGTCTCTTCATATACTGTGGTATTACTTGCCATCTCCCTGGGCTCTGAAAAGTATCAGTATGGATGCTAGCAATAACAAAAGGTCATCCAACTGTTTTTAAAATGCCAGCCATCCTGTTCATAAATGCTCACAGAACAAGTAACAGATACTACTTTCACAATGTCTCCAAAATAAGTAATGTATCACAAAGGATTTATCCTTGTGATGCAGTTGTTCCTTATTGCACAAATTCTCTAGTATACAGAACTGCACTTTTTCCTTTCTTTATAATATAGTTTCCACCACTCCTAAAGTAAACAAATCTCATCACTGTTGTTCGTCTGACATATTGAACTGTGTGACCCAAAAAATAGGGAGCATCCTTGTCACCAAGCATCAATTTAATCTGCCTAACAAAACTGGTGTTCTTTTCAACGCATTTATTCTTCAGGGTTTTTCAGATGAAAGCTACACATTGAAAATTATTCCATCTCAATGCAATACATGCAATGTTCTGTAGTAAAGAAACATGCAGTACCATAAGGGATTATTCTTTTTAAAATACACAGTTCTTTACACAGACGGCACCTAAGAAAAAAAAAGGGTTCAAAACCATATACTAAAGAAATGCTCTAGGTTGCTGAACGTGGAAAATGTTAGTATATAAGCTATTAAATCATACTTTTTTTTCCAGTATTCCTTGATACACAAAAAGTAAGTTACGCCTTTTCTCCTAACAAGAATCAGGTGTGGTGTTTCCTTCACAGATTAAAAAAGTAGGTGAGAATCGTATCAAAATGGACATAGATGGCTTTGCCAGAATTGGTTGTAGGATAGAATATATGAACTCTAAATAAGGTGCTTAAGGACACTAGCTGGCCTTTTAACATCCTGGTGCCATCTAGAAATAGCAAGCTGTGAAACTTTTCTATGGGCTGTATTAACTCCATGATTCTGTCAGATAGATAGCAAAAGTTCCGGACAGAGGGGGAAAGCATTGAAGGAGGCAGAGCATTTATACAGTCTTCACATCATCTCTACTTCATCTAGACCTCCCTCCCAGCAGGCATAAGCAATCATTCATCCCAGTTGACACCACTGTCGTACCTGGTACCATTGCTGAAGATTTTCTATCATTAAGGGAAAAGTGCAAGTAAGAAAATAAATAGTACCCTCCCTACTGACACACGCTACACAAGGTGCATAACTCGTAATTAGACAAAATCCAAGAAACTAGATGCACCCAGCTAACTCATTCTTCAACTATGGAGAAGGTTTTAAAGTTAAAAATAAAACTTTTTTATTCTTACTAAAAATTACAATGGGGAGGAACAACCATCTTTAAACTGGAACAAAAGAGGCGAAAAAAATAAACTGAAACATCTTCCTAGGATGAAATGAATTAATAGATCAGGATATAAGAAAGTTGCTTGAGAATGAACAGCAGAGACTTCTATTTATCTCCATTGTGTTAAAAAAAAGGCTTTCCTTCATCTTTCTCTTCTTCCTCAAAAAGAAAAATGTTTCACAGAATTTCCCCATTCAGTTCCACAGCTACAACCACAAACCGTTTCTTATTTGCATGCCAACTCAGTATAATTTTTTTGAAACAATCCTCATGTGAAATAAGGTTCACTACTTATTTAGGTCATGATGCAAAAATACTCTTATCCCCCCAGTGCAATAAGAAAGGTGCATAGGTTCTTGCTTATAAGTTACTTTCAGTATTCTTTTGCATCTTGTGACCAGAGAAACAGTAAAGGGTTTTCATAGTAATAACAGGAGTCTTAACTGTTCCAAATTAAAAATTCTTGCTCATACAAGTTAATCATCGCTTAATATTATTTCAGGTTCTGCGTAACCACCCAAAAACTCACAAGCCTCATCAATTACTAATGGAAGACTAACATTCTGTAAAAGAGTGAAAACAACAGCTAAGAGCCATCAATATCAATAGCACAGACTCCTATGGCTTGAAAGAAGTATATCCTTTCATCATTGTTCCAGTTTTGCTCCAAAGCCCTACATATTGGAATACTGTAGATATTAGTGTCCTGCCCATAAATTGTATAAAACCAAAAACAACAGATATACCTCTATTAATTTATTTTTTAAAACCATCTGTTTACTGTTCGATGCATACCAGATCCAATATGTCATTCATCAACTTTTGACAAGAAGCCAAAAAGAAAATACTTAGGCAATCAAAACATAGGCAGAAGGAGAAAAGAGAATGGTGCCACTAAAGGAAAGACACTAACAATAGGATGATTATGCATTTAGGCATCAAGACTCATGCAGAAGGATAATGTTAAAAAAATAAATTAAACATACAAATACTCAAATATTAAGAACCAGACCAGTGCTGAGCACTTGATTGTGTGCAGCTTCTCAGTGTTTTTGCCAGATAAGCTGAATTCTAACTAGTTACAATAGTTACACACAAGTAAACCAGATTCAGAAATTTTTTTCTGCGAGAAGAGTGCTCAAACCCTCTTGACTTGTGTAGATATAGTTCTTCCATATAGCACTGGTGAAGAATTTCCATTCCATGGATCTTATTTTTTTATTATTATTTTTATTACGACATTTGTCATAAGGTGTAAAATCTTGCCTTCATTTATGTTAAGGCCTACATTGCACAGATCACTTGTTTATTTTCCAATTAAAAGAACCCTTTTTGAAAAATAAAAGCTGTGCTTTTTGTGCAGATATATCCCTTTTTATACCTGGAATAATTCTTTTAAATATATTTATTCTTACATGATAAATAAGTCATAAAAATTGATAGAGGATCATAATTTAGAAAAATGCCTGCTTATAGATATTAAAGAACATAGAATTTTCAAAAAAACACCCTACTATTGAGATTTTTAGATTAAATTTCCAGTCTTTTTCTCACAATTCCACTTTGTTTGGAAAAAAAAATCTCAATTATTTTTACTTTGTTAGAATTAATATTTTGCCCCCAGAAAACTAACCAGATATATCAATGTCACAATGTCAAAACTCTTTACTTCCATTTTTCATAATGTCAATCTTCCATTCACGTACAACTAGAACCACTCATTCATTCATAATAGCCAAGGCACAGAAATACTAAGCATTAAAATGAGAAGTAATCTTACGTTACATGAGAAAATACATCTATTGACTTTAACTTTATCATAATGATGGGAAGAAGCTCATACATATCCTAATAATCCATCATTAGAAATATTGTCCTTCCAGTCAAATTATTCCATCATAGAATTAATTTGACCCAGAAAAGGAAATTTCCATTTACAACAGCAGATATGAACTGAGAATATTAATTAGCTCGTACTGCATTATAATATGTAGAAAAAATGAATTACTGACAGTAATAACAAATCACCTTTTTTGATACAAACAAGTGTGAGATTCCTATTAGGCAATGCAAGTGTATAAAATGCCACTACACCAATTATGTCAACTTACACTAACCAAGTCATAATTCTTCATGTAGTAAAATCTTTTTACATACTTTCTGCCCCTTTCCCCCTTTTAACAGATTTAGTTTTTAATTAAAAAAAACCCCACTAACAAAAACCAAACCAAAACAAGCAAACAAAAACAAAAAAACAAAACCACACCTTTCTTTCCTTAGTCTATTCAGTCTATTCAGCATCCTTGGAAGAAATCGTCAGATGATACTGCAGTGTTCAAGTATACTTTTTAATATACATGTTATGATGAAAAAAACCTTTACATATCAGCATGAGGCTCTCTTCCCTAACCTACTTCCTCTTTGATGAATTTTAAATATTTCATAAGCAAAAACTCTATTCACCACAAGCAAGTGATCAAACACCACTGAACCTGAAAGAAACAGACTTTATGAAACCGAAGTTTCTAAGGATGTAAAATCATTTGGCTAAAAAAAAAAAATACCTACACTTCAGTTCAAACTATGAAACAGGATAATTTTAGGGAAAAATCACTGAAAGGGAAACATTTAGAAATGTATTACCATGAAGTTCTCAGAATACTATGAAGGACTGCACTGAGTAACAGTCACTCAGAGGACCACACAAAAACTACATCTTTATAGGCATATTACAAATTTATATGAAGTTTGTCACCTTCATGTGGCACCTTCATATATGAAGGCCTGGCATTATTTCCAGTCAGGAAATGGCAGATCAGGCATTATTTCCAATGCTTTTCAAGTTTAAGTCAGTTCCAGCAAAACTATGCATTGAACAAATTAAAATATGTAGACTTTAAGTGTTTATTCTTTCTTTGCAGCAAGCAGGATGTGGTGATCAAACAGAGGAATCTTTTCATGACATGAGATGCCGTGAGATATTTAAAAGCTGAGAAGCAGTACAAGAGTCATCTTACTGTTTAACAGATAACATCTGATATCCAGTATGTGCCAAATGGAACTTCAGCCTTGCAGTTACTTCTGCAAGCTTTGAAGCCCCTCCAGAGATTCATTGGGACTTCACTGAATATCTAAAATTCCCAGTTAACAACCATTACACCTACGCCTGCTCTCAGAAATGAGAATGAACTCCGAAGTAGGACTTAATAAAGTGATGTAAACATCACATGTAAGGACATGTCCTTCTGATCCTTACCATTTTATGTTTACATAAAATGAAAGTTCAGTTTTCTAAGTTGATTTTTTTCCTTTTTTCCAATTATAAGTTGCATTAGTTTTTTGGGGTTTTTTTTTTGTTTTGTTTTGGTTTTGGGTTTTTTTGTTTGTTTTTGTTTTTTGTGTTTTTTTTAAAAAAGCAAAATGTTTCTGTTTTCGCAGTACAGACAAGTAAATCTTATTTTGGTAAAACTTCTGCTAGAGTAAATAAAGTTTTATATGTAGAAACACATCAGGATAGCAAAATAGGCCTTTCTCCATCAAAGGGAAGAGAAAACCAAACCAAAGCAAACCAAAGGACAGTAAAAACTAACCAAGAGGAATCACACATGTCATTACATTTCACCTACTTCTGTGGAAGTTCTTGAAATTTAAAGTCAATAAACAACACAACCAAAGGCAGTAGAATCTGAGATTTCAGTAAATCAGAGATTTCTAGTCTGCACATACATTTTATTACAGCAGCAAGATGACGACATACTTTGTACATCTTAAAAGCACTGTATGCTCTTTTCTGGACAGCAATTATAGTACTTTCCCAAACAGAAACTAGCATGTGTATTTCCCACTTTTCCTTTCATTAGTTAATCCAGGGAAGAGGATAGAGGAAAAAAAAATATTAAACAAAACGCAAAGAAAGACCAAGTTCTTACTATTCTCACAGTCAAATAACAGGTAACTGCTGTCTATTTTTTAGCTCCTTAGAAATTGATTTCATTGTAAAAGTTTTTTTAGCACAATCAGTATTGTTTATACTAAATTTGGATCAAGGGGACTTGGCATAAACCGTACAAGTATTAAATCTTAAAGAAAACAACCTTAACCAGACACATTCAAAGGATATCTACAACATCTATCTAGGCTTTAATATCATGTTACAAACACATCAACCCATGACCAACTCCTTTGCTCTGCACGCAGTCCATATATTCCAGTTTTGTTGAGTTTCAAAATATTTTTAACCTCAAGTCTCGGTTGAGGAATACCTTATTTTATAGTAGTAAATATAGCTTTTATATAGTAAATATAGCTTTTTTTTGCTTTCCCTTCATCTACATTTCTAGACACTAAAATCTTAAAGACATAATCAATTTCATAATATTGTTCCAAATATAATCCATTGAAAATACAGCATACTTAAGATGTTGCCCAAAACGTAGAAAGATCTATGTCTTCCCTATGCACCAGTTTGTAACAACTATCAACCAGCTCCAGTTGGAAACAGATTTAAAACAATTACAAAAAGAAATCACAGCCACTTCTGAAACAGCACAACAAAAATTAAACTACTCCTAAAACAAAAGGAAAATTACTAGTCACAACTAACCAAAATAACTAATTCCATCAACATGAGATTAAGCTTTTTATTAAGTGTCCTTTAGTGCCACAAAACAAGATAGCTTTCAGAAGTAGCACCCTATTTTTTTTTTTTCATTATCCAATGAAAAATGAAAGAGGGGGAAATGAAAATTTCAGGGTGACATACAAAAATGAACCCCAAACTACCCAATGTGTCAGTATTCATTTATATATGAAAAGAATTCATCTATGGTAACATATGCAAGATGTTTGGCAAACTTTACACCCTCTACTTTGTTTCTGAAAAACTGCCTGAATTTTCTTTACTAAATCTTCAACCATGTATCAGGTAGCCATTTAAAAACTACATCTTTCTGTTCACTTTTCACGGTTATTGCATTTAGTGTGTTTGACCTCTTTATATATAAACAAATAAGCAGCCTAAACCAAACCAGCACAATCTAATTTCCAAGAGAATTTTCACCATAAAGTATATAGTCAAACAGACAGATCTAGTAGTTCACATTAACAACACTGACTGCTAAAAAGTCTTTTAAGTAAGTTAACTAGTTCTGGGAATAACTTTCCTTCAGCAGATTGTTACACTGATCTCACATTACACATTTTTACTTTTTTTCATCCCGTTCGCATAACACATTGTAGTCTACAAATAAACCGAAGCTACTAACTTCTTTGCTGTAGAACTTGAAATCCTCCTAATTCTGTTCCAAACAACTGTAACAACATCATAGTAAATATCTGTAAATATTAAGCACTTCTTTCTAAACCACATCTTTGCCAGAGATAAGAAGATTTACTTACCTGATCCCCTTTTGGTCACAACCTTCAAGCTCTGAGTTAGCGTAGCATACAAGAAAATCAAGTTGGGAATAGGAGCTTTCATCTTCTATCTTTCCGTGGCTGCTTCCTGGAGTTCAGAAAAGAAGAAAAAAGCACTGAGTATATATCGGTGCTGAAACAACCTTGAAGTAACTAATCCTAATACTGATATTGTGGAAAAGCTAAATGCAGTGTTTATAAGCAATTTAATGCACAATAAATGATCTGTTGTTCCTGGAAAAAAATTCATAAACTAAGATCACATTCAAACAAACCCACGCACAAACTACATTAACCCTGGAGCTTAAGTTCAAATTTTGCCTGCATACTGAAAATTCACTGGGTCCATATTAAATCTTTCTAACAGATCACCTTAATGAAGCAACTTTGCTCAATTTATTCTATGAAAAAAAGTGATGTTTTCTCTAAGCCTGCAAAATAACATTTAATTCTTTTAAACATATTATCTATTTCGCACCTCAAAAGGAAAAAGAAAATACACTTCTTCATTACTTTTCCTTCTATTTATTATTTCCACAGATTGAGTACATGATTCATAATGCAATGAATAATTATTTAAAAATAAAACTAGTCAGCTTCTTAGAACCAGTGAAAGGGAAAACATAAGAGTGCACCAGAGCAGATACTCCTCTAACTTCCTTTTAGATGACCTAAAATCCCACTGAGATAAATAAGAAGGTAATATTATTTGGATAAGAGGGAGGTGGGTCATAGGTTGTGGTTCAGCCGTCACTGTTAAGATGTAAGTAAAAGTTTTGCATTTCTATTGCTTGTGTCCCTTGGGGATTAATTAGTGCTTGGTGAAAGCAGGGACTAAACATTCTCTTAATTCCCGATATAACTAAGAGGGTGTCATCTAGTCATGATGACTAGAGTACTGTGTCCAGTTCTGGAATCCCCAACATAAAAAGAACACAGAGCTCTTTGAGCAAGTCCAGAGGAGGGCCATAAAAGTGAGCAGAGGGCTGAAGAAGCTCTAGCATACAGACAAGATGAGAGAGCTGGGGTGAGAAGAGAGAGCTCCAGGGAGACCTTACAGAGGCTTTCCAGAACCTGCAGGGGAGCTAAAAGAAATCTTGGGAGGGACTTTTTACCAGGGCATGTAGTGACAGGACAAGGAGTTACAGTTTCAAACTGAAAGAGAGTAGATTTAGATTAGATATGAGGAAGAAACCTTTACTGTCTGGGTTGTGAGACACTGGCACAGGTTGCCCAGGGAGGTTGTGGATGCCCCTTCCCGGGATGTGTTCAAGGCCAGGTTGGATGGGGTTAGGGGTTTTGAGCAACCTGGTCTAGTGGGAGGTGTCCCTGCCCATGCAACTTGATGATCTTTAAGGTCCTTTCGAACTGAAACCATTCTGTGATTCTGCGATTCATGTTTATCAGTTTTGTCCTGGAATGGCTGACAGGACTAACATGTCACATTTCAATGTGGTATAAGGAGAAAAGGAGGCCAAATTTTCTTTCTAATCCAGCTAGATACTAGAGTCTATCTATACTACTTATATGCACTTCAGTATTTTATGCAAAAATACTCTTATCAAAGGGGAAGGGGGGCGCTGTGATCAATAGTTATTTAATTTTATAAACAAAGACCCAGATAAAAACAGTGTGGGTTTGATCTTGACTTCTGTTAATCACAGCTGTACACTGGTACACTATACACTTGTACTGAACAAATTCTCAAAGGAACCACATAGTACAAGTTTGGTTTCAAAAGAAACCATGAATCTTTTGCACTTTGACAGTCAGGTTGCTGAGTACAGAAGACATTTTTTGAAAGCAGTATCTTAAAATATCTTCATCTTAAAACACGTTAGAAACATGAAATACTCAGGGTGTAGAAGAACATATTATGGGAAGAATTTACTTAAGAATTGTCAAAAAATTATATAAGTAAACTATTCCTCATATAGAATCAATCTTATTTTATGTTTGAGAACTAAGCACAAGCCTACTGCATTACTGATTGACTTCACTAAAGACGAGTGAGAGAATAGTTTGACAATAATTTCTGAAACCTTATTTCTAAAACAATATTTATAACTTCAGAGAAACACAAAACATTGTTCATTCATTAGCTACGAAGAGCATTTTAGCATGACAGGTAAAGGACTATCACAGCTTCTGAAAATTAAGCTAATAATTTGCTTATTAGTGCAGAAATTAAAATATGAAAGACAGGATTTCTGTGAGTTAAATCATGTGTAATGCTAATATTTTTGTTTAAGTTTAAAATTTAACTAAGTACCATGACCACTGGCAGTTAGGAATACAACAGATCCTTAGCATTTCAGAAGCTAGATAGGAAGTTTAAATTTCCAGGGGCAGAGTGAGTAGATATCACAAAGTGTTATGCCACATTTTACTGCAGAACTGGGTCAAGCTTTCTGAAATCAAAATCTCTTGTCTTTGTCACTGCAGTAACTCAAAATCTCGTCTTTGTCACTGCAGTAACTCATGCCACAGGAAATCCTGGAGCTGGTATCTTCAGCATCCAGGTTATACACAAGTCAGATCCTTGCTCTATATGATCCTAATAAATACTGTCCAAAGAACCATGGATCTTACTATGCAATTACAAATTCACTAGATAGGTTCTAACTGAGAAAGCAGACCCAAACATGTATTTTTTGACCATACATCAAAAGTTGATACTGCTGACTACTGTGGAAGAAATTCAAATATACAGATAGATATGTACATTTGAATATATGTACGTATATATGTGTATTTGTATTCATATGTATTTCCAGCATATGCTTTTGTAGGGAAACGATGAAGTAGCTAGGAAGTTTAAAGCTATTAAAGAGAGCCTCAATAAACACAAGAATAACAAAAAGAAAACAGTCCAGTTACCTAAATCATTCCTTTGGTTCATGCATAAATCACTCATTTAAGTTGTCAAGTCAACAAGGAGAACCATTTTTATTATGGTTATGGTAACAAGGATTCAATTTTAAACATGTGATACCACTGTGGAAGCCATTCGCTTATGCATTTATTTTCAGAGATTTAGGTCTATCTTAAAGGAGTAAGCACAACTGGCTGTTGACTACGTTGCTTGTGGTAAATCCCTAGAAAGTGAAGTCTGCTTCTGTCTTTGAGATATCAGAAAGGACTTACTGCTAGAAGAGGAAAAAAAAAAGGAATGCCTCCCAGCAGCAGCCATTGCTTCCTTGCAGCCACATGAGCAACAAATCAGATCAAACATGGTCTCTCACCAGAATTTTTCAACCCTTCTTTTTTGTTTCCATTCCATTTTCTGCAGGAAGATAAGTTTTCTTATGGTCTTTTCTTAATTTTAAATATTAAAAGCTCAAACAAAAAAAATGGAAAGAGTTAAAGGACCTTAATCGCTTTGGGAATTGTCTGGGAGGTTGGAAAATTTGCCTCATGTCATTTGTATGGCTGATTTAAAACAGATACTTAACATTTCATGTCCCCTGTTCCAGGTGAATGCTTTGGCAATTGACTACTGTAGAAAATGTCACCCTAGGGAAATTGGTTGTAAAAACAAAATAAGCAAGTCAGAGGAAAATAAAAAAGGAACATCCCAAGGGGGATTCCACAAGTCCGCAGAAAATGCCTTCACTGCTGCACTAAGTATGCCTGGGGCCCAGACACAGTAACATCTTCTGTTAGCTTTTAAACTGAAACACAAAATAAAAGGCTTAATTCTGAGAAGTCAAATTCTTAACACTGGAAACATTCTTCTTTCAGCAATGCATTTTTAGAGATGATTTTACTAGTCATTTAGCTGTTTTGTTTTTTTTTTAACAACACAAAAATTCTGATTTAACAAGTACAGTAACTGCTGTTTCCTTAAGTAAAAGGCAGATAAGTAGCTTAATACTTTTTTTTTTCCTGGTTTTTAATTACCTCCACCAAAAAGTTAACACAATGTATGCTAGTTATAACCTTAATTACTGTTTTTTAACTTGCATTAATATTACCATTTTAAATGCTCTTTGACAATAAGGTTGCTAGTCTCCATGGGTGAATAAGAGACTAACAAAATCTTTTAGAACCAGGGATATTTTATTTTATTTTATTTTATTTTATTTTTCTTAATATGATAGCAAGAGTTGAAATATTTTTTAATCTTTAAGCAGTATTCACAACTTCAGATTTTCAGTAGGTTTCTTTGTGTGTGTCAGCTAAAACACTGAAAACATGTTGAATATTCCTGGATAAATATAGTATGTACAAATTTTAACTAGGCATATAATGAATTTTTTAAAAAGTCTTTTCTGTAGAAGGTGCTATTGCTTGACACAAAAATGACACAGAAAGCCTGCAGCATCTGTATCACCAAGCATTTGAGACAGAAATAGAAATGCAGCTGTATCTCAACACTAACATTCCTTGGGGAAATGCCAAGAATGTTTTCTTAAATTGTCATAAATACTCAGTGTGAGGAAAACACATACACGTATACATATGCTTCCCAAAACATCTCAGATGAGATTAAATTAACAGTAGTAAGGCAATTTCTGATAAGGCAGAAAAATGGAAAGAAAATTCACATTTCCTAATTTGACCTATGTTCATTTTGATCCATTCCCAAAACTTGAATTAAATTTAATTGAAGTAAATTTTCCATGGGCTCAGTCCCTTACAATAACTGTAAGGAGCTGATTCTCAGACTATAAATGCTTCCATTACCTAATTACCTGAGTAGCATTTGTCTTCCCATGCTGCCCTTTTAACTTTGAATAATGTCCCTTTATACATGTTCAAAAATACTTCATTATCTTCCTCCATCATATCCTCTTCAACGTAAAAGAAAAAAAGCTAAGAAAGATTACCAAACGACCTTTCTTCTACATTTCCATGTAAGAGAAAAGCCTTCAAACAGCAGTTAAAATCTCACAGTTTTCAATTTCCCTTCTTGTCTTGTGATAGCTGGGTTATGCACTGAAAGTTTCTTTCTTGTCAGTATTGTGGACTAAGGTACAAAACTGTCAAATTACAAAGAAACGCCACCTGAATACATAAAAAGTAAACAAACACACAAACAAAAATGCCTGTTCAGTAACAGGTTCTTTTTACATGACAGTTCTTTACAAACCCCTGAACAGCATGTCATTAGATCTCACAAAATGTAAAGGAAAGAACAAAGTATTAGTACAGTATTAGAAAGCAAATTTCATATGTCCAGAACACAACAGAAACAGCTTGAAAACAATTGCTTTAACTTCTTAAATTATAAGGAAAAAGTAATTTTAGAATTGGGGTGATTTAATAAAAAAGTGTCATTTCGTTTTCATTATCTTGTTATTTTGCTAGAAGAGAGCCCTAAAAGTACTTAAAATGCTACCTAGAGGAAAAAAAAAAAAGAAGATACAGTGATCAGATTTTGAAGAACTCATGAGAAATCTGTCATAAGCACCAGGAAGGCCATAAGGTACTGTTCCTCCATGCCAATCTACACTCCCAAGTTCAAGAAAGCTTCAACTGTCATGTCAAAAAAACCCAAAGGAGATGATTAAAAAAACAGTAACAGTTTAAGGAATGGTGACAGTGTTTTAAGCAGCAACAACCAAAAGCCAACATGACACCTGTCCAACAGATCAGGATGTGAATAGGAACTCAGCAGAGTCCTTTGGATAGGTTTTCAAAGAACTGCATAATCACATTTCTCATTAAACCTGGCACTCATTACTGCCTTATTTTAAAGATACTTTTTATTGGTAAGATTTTCATCTCCTTAGGATTTCATCCATCATGCAAGGTGCAGTACACATGACAACTGGGATGGGGAAATTTAAGATCATAGCATGTATCTCTCTACAGAAAAATGTAGTCTGCCATTCCCCAACATTTTCATTAAGAAACATGCATCACTTAAACATTTAAAGCAGTTAAAATTCTACAAGCAAGAAACCTTCTGTCAGAAGTAGAAGAACCTTTAATCTTCTGTAAAACAGTAATGCCAACAATAGCATTTACTCTTAATGTGATGGACTAGTAAATATTCATGTTTTTCATACTGTTTCCACTTCTTAAGGTGTTCCTACACATTTCATTTAGTGACTTTTTTGTGTATTAGGTAAGGGATAAGATCTCTGGATAGAGCTTTTCCTACTAAGAGTCAAACAAACTGCAGCATATTGCAGGTATGTGAAATGTAACACATCATATGCTTGAGAATATTTTATTGAAGAAACAGTTGAACATCTTGTCCCTCTGAACCAGGGATTAAAATAGTTACATAGATGAAAACTATCTGACACGTACTTTGGGGAACTGCTGTGGGTGAGAAAGTCAGGAGAAAGTCTCTCTTTGGGAGAGACACAAAAAAAGGAAGATGACAGTGGTTTTCCAATGGTCTCACGGCACCTTGTGTGGTCCAGGTCAGAAGGGCCATTCTCAGTTCCAGATAATTCCCAAGGGTTGGCTCAAGTCGTCAGAAATGATGGTGAAAAAAGGGCAGGAAAAGAAAGCCCTGAATAGCGTACCAGTGAGTTATTTACTTTCAGGCTAAGGGTGCAATGGATGGAAAGGAGTCTGTTCGTTCTTAATAAATTTGTAGAAAAATAAGAAACTGAAACTGAGGAAAGTTTTTTGCAAGAACACATGCAGAACCAAACTGGACTGAAATAGTTGGAAAACAGTATATCTAGAAGAGTACTTAAGAAATGTGTGCTCATGATGCTGGTTAGGCCAATGTCTTCATGGAATATTTAAAACTGCAATTTTATTTTTTTTTTTCTGGGAAGAATACAAAAAAATTACAGCAACCTGGGAGCAAAGTTACAAACAA
Organism: Florisuga fusca; assembly: GCA_038090715.1. Lineage (NCBI taxonomy): Eukaryota > Metazoa > Chordata > Aves > Apodiformes > Trochilidae > Florisuga > Florisuga fusca. The sequence goes on along the minus strand of JAAWXA010000004.1, from coordinate 15,314,353 downwards.
TATTGAAAAACAATTAGCTCAACAGTGATGTTTGAAGAAAGCTATTTGGAAAATGTCTGTTCTACTACTTAGTTTCTAAAGAGAGATAGACTACCAGTGTAGAAGAGAATAAATAAAACACTTCTCCCTTTTCATAGTCTTAAATACATAAAGTTAGATGAAAATGTAAAATTCAAAGATGATCTTCATTGTGGCTTTGAAACGCTGTCCTTCCAAAAGGCAAAAAAAGCCTTCCTTCTAAACTGATATGCAAGAGTAACCTGTACACAATTTACTATGGCATAGTTTTGGCATATGAGATAGCTAGCATTACCTATCTGCTCTTGCATAGGCACCCTGACCACCCAGTATCTTTGTTTTTTGGGGATGGATAGCCTTGTTCTCTTATCATGCTGAAATCCCATCTCTGCCAAAACTGAAAAAGCAAAGTTTTAATAGTGAAAATATAATTTTTATTGGGTAATTCTAACTGCACAGGTTTTCAGGCAACTAAATGATCTGAATTATTACAAGAGTGGTAAAGTTATAACCTTTTTCTGTGAAGTATATCCACAATCTGTGTTCGTTGAAAACCTACTTGTAGCAAAACAAACATCAGAAAAACTGGATTACCAGTTTACTATGATTCTCTCCCCTTTTCTACTTAGCAAAGAGTAGCAGCTATGTAATGACATAATAGGTTTGAAAAATGAAACTAGCAGTTGTAACTTAAAGATAATGACTCTAATTTTGAGTTTCAGGCATGATAAAAACATTTTTAAGGCTACTTTTTCTGAAATTTTCTGAATTTTCTGATATTTGATGGTGTTCCTCAGACACTGACAGAAGATTCTACATACTTTGACTAGCAATAACCACCACAAGAATAATTAATTCCAAAATTTGTCTAAGTCGTATCTCCCATTTTTTTACTCCCCTTTATTAATGAGAGCAATAATTTATCTTGAAATGAAGGGCAGCAGAATGTGGAGAATGAAGTTCTACTTCATTCTGTGGATATTCTCACAGAATGTTTACGCACAAGATAAAAATCCCCGTCACCTTCACTAAAATTATCAGTTTAAACAACACCAAAATCAGTGGTTTTATTTTGTGTACAGTAGGCTATCTATTTTCCTTTTTCCACAGTTGATACTTACAACACAATCTTACTAAAGCAATGTAAATTTATTCCCTGAAAGCATGACTTCTTTCTGATTTAATGATTACCCTGCCATATTAGGTGTTAGGAAAGTTGTCTATAATCTACATTACACTTCACACACAGATATGAGCTCACTTGGTACTTTCAGAGTTGTGAAAAGGGAGAAGTGCTTCATTTATCCCTCAGACTCTAAAAGACACTACTGGGCCTGACCTTCTCTGCCCAGCCTCCCCTGGGGCTTCCCACCATGGGCCCAGGACACTATTTCAGCTCAGCCTGGGGCTGTCAGTCCCTGCCTTGGTGACCCAGCAGGAGTGCCAATCTCCAGCTCTATTCCTGGCCCTGCCTCCTGGATGGTATCAATACTGGAGGTAGCTTGTCTCAGCATGGACCCCATGGATATACTGCTTCCAACCTGTCTCTGGCATCATCTCCTTGTGTTCCTGCTTAGAGTCCCTGGATGGAAACTGGTCCTGGCTCATCATGTGCCATGCCAGGGGCTGCTGACAGATCCCATAACCACCCCCCATGCTCAGACGCTCTGGGCTCCCATGCTCATCTCCCTGAGGGTTTCATAGCCCTTGGAGCCCAGCTTCCCACTGCACCCTGGCACTTTGGTCCTCAGTAGGGTCTGAAATCCAGGATAATTATTGACTAATGCCTGTCTCAGCTCTATTTGTTTCCAATGGGAGAACTTTCCTTACATTTTAATTCCATAAATAATCTGAGAAGAGTCGCTATTTCCCCTTGAAAGTTGTAAATAGGTTTGTGTTTACAGAATTAATAATAAAAAAGGTTTAGAAGGCCATAATTCCACCAATTTCTTTATGATAAAATTATTTTAAAATGCTAGCCTGCTATAAGAAAGAGGTTCACATAGAAAAGTATTCGGGTAGCAGCAATTCAGCATCTGAATAGTATTTCACAGGTAAGCTACTGCATGATAAAGACAAAAGAATCCACATGATAAATTTACCGTTTGTACAAGAACAAGGACCTGAAGAGAAATATGTGTATTAAGAGTAAGTCAGCTTTACCATTATATTATTATATGTATAATAATTTAAAGCAGAGTAATTTCTACATGAATTATCATAATTAAATTGCTTTGTAATGGTTTTAAGCTTTGATGATATATAATTACAATATATACCTATATACCTTTGCAGTTTATTAAAGTTATAGGTGGAATACTTCAAGACTGGATATGACTAAAATTTGTTAGATGCACATGGCAACTTGTTACCCCACTTAGGACTACCCAACATGGTGGTTGGGAGATAATTATTTCAAAGGAGAGGGAGTCCTCAGTTTTGTTTTATTTTCCTACAGCAATAGTGGGTATAGCCATCATCACAATGGCTCTTTCTGTTCCATTCTGCACTCCATCACTGTGAGCCAGGTTTCATACAACACTGACAGTCACATCAAAAGGTCCTGAAATTTATTACAGAAAAACAACATAAGGGTAAAAGGAAGAAAGGATTGTGAATGGTGCTGAATCTTCTCCCTTTAAAACTGAAAAGCTAGCTGCACTGAGTGAGATAACTTTGAAACTGCCCAGGCCCATCAATCAGTTTGGAATGCCATTCCTTAATCCTACTTCATTTTTAGTGTTGACGTTGTTGCTTACTTTGGCTAGTTTTTGAAAAGGGTATCTCGACGGGTTTAATCTCCTATGCAAATTCTGCTTGCTATTTCACTGCTCTAAGTGCCAACCAGATAGCTAATAAATCCCCTAAAGAAACTTGCATTGCTTGAGTAGACAGTAGCAGGCCTATGACTCCATAACCTAACTTCAGCTGTGATTTAAAACTGAACTGAGATCCAAGGTCAGGAAGGGGTGTCACTGACCTAACCAGCTCCAAAATACTTCTGAACAGTACTGCTCATTAATAGCTGCAATTTTTTATTTGATACTAAGAGGACATTTTCAGAAGAAGCAGAGCTTCCTCTTTACTAATGATGTATTAACAATGGCAGTCATGAAACATATGATATCCAAAATTAAGCTGCAACAGCCTGATGGATAATTGTAACTGTTCCAAAGCCTTCCAAAATTAATTTCAGATTTTAACAATGGAAAATATAAATTAAGTAAAGATTTACGTGTATCCACGTCACAGGCTAAACAGTACACTGTAATGAAAACATTCAGTATGTTTCTGGCAATTTTCATACCTGGAAGCTTTTATAGTCATATTTCTTCAACAACTTGATTTGAGAGTAATGATCAAAAATGAAAAAACCAAACAAAAACCAAACCTCTCAAAAGTACCTCTCCTCTGGAAGGTACGAACATTGTCTTCCACCATTATAGTACTCATCTATCCCTTCAAAATTGAGATTTCAAATAGTCATGGATCAGAAAGTGACTGAGAACCACTCTGGTCTCAACTGTGGTAGAAAAGACCCCCTCAGTTCAAATCTTTTTAACTTAAAATGGAAGAGATACGTAACAGAAATAACAGAAGACGGGAATCCTGGGACTCTTCCTTTCCTACAGAAGTGTTGTAACTACTAAGCCAGAACTTGTCTTCTTTTGCTTCTTTTTCCAGGCCCTTGAATTTAGTATGCACAGCTGCACAGTGCCTTGTTTTCCCCAGAAATTATAGAGATTGCTGTCATCAAAATAATTGGATGAGGCTCTTGGGAAATGTGGGTTCAAATCCTTCAAATCTGAGAAAATAATGCTACCATTTCCTAAGCATGTGCCCTAACTCCATAACACATATGCACATTATGTGCTTTCAAAGCAGTAGTTTGCACTGTGTAAAATGTTATCGTGTAAAATAAAAGCAGCACATGTTTATGGGTAGCTCATTCAAAACTATTCAGTTAATTTCTACCCTGTTGAACAGGGGAAAGTGATTCTCATCATATTCACTAAACATAAAGTAGAGCATTCCATAAAACTTTATCAGCTCCTATTGTGAAAGCCCCCAGGAAGTTTTAAAAGCTCACTTGAAATGCATTTAGTTTCCACAGAATTCAGAACAGAGCATAAATGTATTTGTCCATGAATCCATGCTATTGACTGAGTACTATTATAACAATACATTACATATATAAGATCTATATTCAGAACAACACTGCTGAGGTTTTATTTCTTTGAAAAATAGATGTCTAAAATGTAAGTTTTACATTTACATGATAGGAAAAGTATCTGGTTTATTACATTTCCAGATTAAACAAGGTGGCAGAAATTGCAGTGTGGGAGAACTGTTTGAGTTCAGGGACAGTACCGAAAATGATCTTCACAGACAACAAAAATAATATGGAAAAAAACAAAAAACAAAACAAAGAAAATCTAGATAAACAAGTGTAAATTCTTAAATTAAGCATATTTAATCAACCAAATACAGACAGAAAGGATGAGAAACAGCTGGCTAGGTATTGGTTCTGTAAAAAAGATCGATCAATTATAGTAAATTAGAAGGTGAATACAAGTGATTCTACATTTCCTAAAAAAGTTAATTGCCATCCTGGGATGTGCACAAAGGGGGCTAATAATGCAATCTTTAATCTTTTAAGATCTTTAAAAAGAAGTGGTTAACATTTATACACATTGCCCTAGTACAGCTCACATATGGCAGTGGAACAGTTTTATTCCATACTTTTGATTCTATTTTGATTCTGAAAATGACAATGGGATGACTATGAAGTGAATATGCCCTGAAGCATACTTCTTCAAAATAAACAAAGGGGGAATGAAAGAGTTTTTAAGATGGAACAAAAGTGTAGAGCACAAATAACCATTAGTTCACCAATACTGGCGGTAGCCACTGCTCAGGATACATCATTTAGAAAAAAATGATGGTCCTTTAAGGACTCATTCAGTAGCTTGTGCAACCAGCACAGGTTGAAATAATGGGTCTATCTGACCTGTGTCAGACAAAAAACTATGTGTGTTTTATTTGTTACAGCATTGTGAGTCATGACAGTGTCAAGGTTAAAAAAAAAAAAAAGGTGGGGGAGAATCCTGGTGATTTTTTTTTTTAGAAAACAAAGCATCTTTGCCTTGAAATCAAAGAATATGGAAATAAAGGAAGTCTTCAATGCCTAGCCTATCTGTGAAATTAAAGGCTGTGAACGATCTAGCTTATCTAGTTTACCACACCTCAGCTATATCCAAATTATTAGTTCATCTAGTATATTGTGGTAGGAAGATTTCATAGGGTTTCTTATTAAAAAAAAACAACAACAAACAAAAAACCCCCAAAACCCCCACCTACAGAAGATCACTACATCAGTGTCACTGGTTGATGGTAAAGCACAGGAATGTCTGGCACTGTGAGTACAGGCATCATAGTGTATGTGGCAAAGCTGGTGGGTGAAGAAATAGGCATTTAGCTCTGAAACTGTGGACCAGGTAAAAAGTAGCAAGAAAGAAAAGTGAATTATGAAAGTTGAAAAATCAAAAGATTTCCTGAATTACAAAACATGAGGGTTTTTACTTGTGGATATTGTGTCTACAAGAGACTCTCCTGCTGGAAATGCCCTCACAGTAACTTCTGTCATTAGCCACGCTGGAGGCAATATAGGGAGAACGTAAGAATTTAGGTTGAGGTACCCTGCAGGTCTGTATTAGGTACACTTTAAACACGAGGTGTAAGTATAACATCCTTGCTCCTTGTTAAATTAATTGTTGTAGCTTGATATTTATATCTAGCCACTGCCTATTGTTCATTCACTTGTGTGTCCTGCTCACAGGTGTACACACCTTACTGTGTAATGCCTAATAGCTGCACTCATTCCATAGAACAGTGTTGAGCTAAGGAAGTCAGGGAGAGTACCTTCCTTACTGACTTTTGTTCATTCAGGACAGAAACCTGGCATGCTCTGTCAGTAATTACATGCACATGATCTGTCTATGAAAACACTTGTAAAAAGAAAATCCTGAAGTAAGCAGAGGCCTCAGCACATGCAGAATATTAGCACAGCTCTAATGCAACGAGTAGTAGGTATTCACCAAGAAGCTTTTAGCTCTATCATATATAAGATTTTAGATACTGTCGAAGTTTTGACTATCATCCTGTATCCATCAACCAACTTGAACTTCAATTTCTAATACAAATATTTAACTAAATGTGTTTCAGTCCCATGTGAATCAATTAATCTCCTGCTTTCAAAGTATGGGACATGATAAGGGTTTAGCATTCTCTGGTGTACTCTGTTTTCTGTATCAGCTGTCAGATACTCACTGCAACTTTGTATTTTATGTGTAATCTGTTCAGCACATGCAGTATTTCAAAATATTTGATACAGTCTACAATATTTAAAAGTCATTAATCTGGCAGAAGGATGATTTTGTCTTTGAGATATCTATATTTAGACAGGCAAGGTAACTCTCTTAGTTTTATACTGTGTACAAGTTACAGACTTTCTTGTGAGCATCTTTAATGAACAGAACACCAAATGACTTTGCTGAAACATGTACTAGCATGAGCAGAGGATGATCCCCAAAGAAATTAAGAACCCATCTACTCTTGACAAAAGCCCCTTTGTTATAAGGTTGTTTTTAAGCAAGTATTAGTTCCAAGCATGTTCAATATTATCTAGGCAGAATATGTCCCATTCAGTGCTACCGATTTTACAGCTTATCAAAACTAATTGCTTTGCCCAGAGAGTGCAGGGGTGGACAAGCCTCCTACTTACCAAGACAGAGAATGGCTTATGCTGGGCACTCTTACAGACTCTGATGCCCACACAGACAAAACCCAGTAAGTTAGATATGAATTACCAAGGTTTCTTGATCACGTACCTAGTGAAGTCAGGCAACAACTAAAAAGACTTCCTCTCGCACAAAAAATCCTTTTCCATTTTGAAGAAAGGATTCTTTTTTACTTGTTTTAGGAGAACCTGTTTAAGGTGAAACTAACATAAGGAGAAACTATAGTTTCAGTGACAAAGGAAGCACCCAAGCTTGTGTTAAGACAGAAATCATCATTTTCTCCTTGTCAGTTTTATGATGTAGTCACACAAAGGCTACAGGAACATATATGACCCTAAAGGGGTAGAGAACATCAAAATAATCTTTAAATCATTTACTAATCTGCACTTCTTTACCTATTTAAAAACATTTGTCAAATAGTGCAAAATAGGGTATGCTGTGACTGAGCAGACTTACCATTGGCCCGGGCCAGGGATTTCGGGAGCTTCCGATGCAGAAACATGCGGGCAGCCCTGGCAGCCCCAGTCCCCAGCCAGGAGAAGGGTGGCCACAGGCACCAGGGTAGACCTAGAGCCCGTGTTGAGCACCTTCCTAGGTCATAGAATCATAGAACCATAGAATTGGCCGGGTTGGAAGGGACCTCAGAGATCATCAAGTTCAACCCTTGACCCACCGCTGCGGTTGCTAGACCATGGCACTGAGTGCCACATCCAGTCAGGGCCAGGCTGAGCCCTGGGCCTGTGAGTGGGCCCAGGTCAGCAGGGTCCATGGTTGTTCTGGGCTGTGGTGCTTCAGGGGCTGCAGCTCAGACTACACAAGGCCCCTCCATGGAGCTCCATCTGGAAGCAGCTCCCAGAGGCCAGGAACTGCCTTGGGAACACCTGGGACCCTGTCCGCTCAATCACCAATGGGAAAGGGACATCCCTGGCTGCATCCTGGGGCCAGCAATCCCAGCACTGCAGGGCCATAGGGCCCCTCTCAGGGCCAGAGCCCAGGACGAGCAGCCTGAGTCTGTCGCATGATTCCCCCATGGATCTGGAGACACACCAATGTGTATAGGGCAGCTGCAACCCAGACAAACCTCCTACTAAAAGCTCTTTAGAACAACATCAAAATGTTATGGAAGTCTATAATCCACTACAATATTCTGTAAAAGTTAAAATTGTCAAACCACATGAAAACATTAGTTTACAGATGCTTCTGGTAACAATCTAGTATAAAAAGTAGATGGTCTACGCCCTGAGGAAAATCTATTTCCAAATTTCAGTTTGGTTTAATGAATTGACAAGGTTCTCATTTCTGAGACCTTTTTCACTATGTCATGTTCCGTAAGAGTAAACAAGAGTTGTACCAAGGATCCTGTCAAAGACAAGTCTGACAGAAGGAAAAGGATATTCTGATATATACTGAAGAGTGTAAGCACTACTTGGGAGCTAGGAGAATAAAAGTAGCAACCACATTTCAGAGGAAACGCATTCTCTCCAGCATTTGTCTCCAAGTATTCTCCAAAGGACAGCAATCCCGCAAAGCAGAATTAAAAACTGCTCTTTTGAAGACAAATGCAACCTCCTTCCCAAAAAGTTATCAGACTTATAAAGGCTGAGAGAAGGGATTTTGGAAGACACTTACGCATGGCCAAATATAATCCTATCACAGAAGGTGCAGATACAGGCTTGAGGCACTGCTGCAGACACTGCACAGTTTAGCAGAGGTCTTAAAAAGGTTTCTTGATCTATCACCCCCTGCCTCTTATTCCCCTCATCGTGTACATGCATTTTGTGCTAGTTCTGAACACCATCCTGGTTCATCTCCAAAGACATGACAAGTCTCCACCAGATGTGACAGGGATAGATGTGGTGGTGTGGTGGGCAATTAACAAGCTTTCCTGAGAGGTCTAAAGAGAGGTTGGAAGGCAGAAAGGCCAAGCTGCAGTATCGTACTTCAAATGAAGTGGCTAATTAGCATTGCAGGTGACGGAAGGCATAGTAGAAGCCAATCAGACTCATAAAGTTTGAAGCACAGAGAGTTATCATGAAACTCTCCATCAGTTTGACAGGTGTCCACCAAAAGAAATTTCAATTAAATTGCTATAGATAGATGAAAAGATTGATTTGTTTGAGTAAAACAAGTCAGATTTAACATCAAGATTATCATGTAGGTACGTCTCTATGCCTACCTTATTAAACAGACATTTGTCTCTTTCAAGCATGTTGCTGAAGGGACTCAAAGCTCCTGATGATTTTCTTAATTTTTTCCTCATTTGTTTACACGGTTCAAAAATATCTACTTTGCAGTTCTACTTCCATTCCTGCCCCCAACCTCCTTTGTGCCAGCATTTAACATACATTCCACTGAGCTGTGTGAGCATGCTATTCACTTTTGCTGTGAACACAGAATCTTCAAGGAAAGATGAGATTAAGGTAGGTAGCACAGTTACAGCTGTCAGCACTTAGGTCTGCTTAGACTGTTGCTGAACTCACCTAGCTTAACTCACCTACAAAGTTCAAGATGCCATCCTTTTATCCTGCTGACTAATCTAACTTACTACAATATCTGTGTATAGCTTTGCATCAGCAAAGTAAGAAAGCTTAGTGTGTAATGCAATTCTGGATTAATACCTTGTGATATCAGGCAGCAATGAACTGTCTATATAGTCCGCAAACATGAAGTCTGCTTCAGGGAAAAAGCCTCCCTGGAACAGAATTACATATTCAGCTTGCTGAGTGTCCCCAGACTACCTACCTAAGAAAGAGGTCTCCCCAAGCGTTCGAAGTGTAGTTTCTGAGATGAAAAGACTGCATTTTCAAAGACTGAGCAAAGGTCTTCAGCATGCATTTAAGGGCATGCTTACTTAGAACATTATTAAACACACTAAATAATCTTAATTCTAACAGTCTGCAGGTTTTTTTCACTTTGTAAGTAGATAAGAAATCGTATTTTCCAATAGATGTGGCTTGAGCAGATTTTATTGTAGTCAGAATCAAATCAGAATGCTTCTCAAAGTCAGATTTCTTTATTGATTTTTACTTTTCAATGAGATATACTAGTTGAGTAAGGCATTCAACAATAAATTCCCTATCCTTATAAACACATATTTAGATGGGGAAAAAACTATTACATGTATCTGGAATTACTATTTCTGTGGAAAGCATTATTAGAGTACTGCACGCTCCTACATTGTAAATGCACTCAGTACAATAACTTTACTGGAATAATTTAATGTAATAATTCCTTTACCAGAATAATTGCTATTGAAATATTAAATGTACATACCAGAATTAAAAAATATACAAGGTTTTTGTTCTGTTAGGTTTACCTTAGCTGGAATGTTTTGTTCATCTCTTCCTCTAAACTCTGCATATCAAATGAGATCTTGCATATATTAAGTAAGCATATGGAGCTTGTATGGCCCAAACCAGGACAGCCATACAGTTAAATATGCCAGTTAAAGATTAGATATGTATCCAATGTTTTATGCTTAGAGTTTTCTGCCAGTGTAAGTCTGTCACCAGTAAAGGTTAGTTCTGACTTTTGCCACAAGAGTTAAAAATCAACCCCATGTAGTATTTTCCCCGGTTTATAATGCACACCAATTTAGTAATAATTTTGTCTCACCCTTATGAAAATATCAGGATTACCACCAAGAAAGTTCTTCCTCAGAGTGTTCCTAGTTTAAAATTATTTGGTTTTCAGTGTTCCCAACAAGGCTAGTTCTCCTTTATTTGGTGAATATGTCTAATTGTCATTCAGAGCTTTATAGATAAAAAGATTTGCCTCAAATTGTAGTCTCTGTTCCTTTCAGTTACTAGAAAGTTTGGAATGAAGAACAACAGACTGCAGCTCCAATTGGAATTCATTAATACTGTTATGAAATAATTTAGCTGGTTTGTGTATTAGAGCAGCTGCTAGTATGGCTTAAAATAAAATGGGAAGGGGCCATTCTGCTTTCATCAGAATAGTTTTTATGGGCTTGAATTTGGTACAGACATCACACTAGCTTTTGGTAACTGTTCCCTAGATCACTATCTCCCTAACAACAGATGATGCTTGTGTAATATTTGTCTGAAACAAAAGGGCTTCAGTTTGTAATCCTACTCAAAGCACAGTTTGATTAGAAAAACAGACAAGACAAGGACACAGATTCTCTTAAAGTATCACCCTCTCATCACCATCCCCCCTAATAAATTTGAACTTCTTACTCAGAAGATTGCATCTCAATTTAACTATGTCACTTCTTACAATACAAGAAAATACTTTTAGGATTAACAGATCTCTCTTCTTGCTTTCCGATACATGTTTTTAAAACAATGTTTCCAATAAGTAGAAAATTCTTTTTTTATTCCTATAATCTGCATACTCACCAACGTCTCTGATGACAATCATTTGTAAAAACTACACCACAAAATATTCACCCATTTTGAATGACAGCAAAAACTTAAAATCACATGGATGTCTTCACTACAGATTTTCTTATCATAAACATCTTTTAGAATTAATATGTTCAAGATTTTTTTACCCTTCATTTGAATTGGGAATCTTATAAGAGAACGGAACTTTTAAAATATCAACAGTACACATTAATGCTTTCCTAAAAATCTAGACATTTCCTCCACTCATTATGGTTCATATATATCCAAAGATGTACCCTCAAACCACTAGTTTATAGTCCTGTTGCTAAACAGTACTTCCAATAAATACAAATAAATATAAACACAAATATTCATAATATTTATGATTCAAGATTTAAAAACAACTTCTAATTTATAAGTTGCACACACTCCATTTTATTTATGAATAGTAGCCTCTATCCAGCACACAAAGGTCAGATTTGAAAAGAGCATAGAAATACTCTGATAGCTAAAATTGGTAAACTATAAAGAAAAAAAAAATAATTCTGAACAACAATATTTGCCAGCTTCAAGCTTATTCAAATGCTGGAAAATAATAGCAAAGCTTATTTGAATATACTCCAAATGACAGCCCTTGCGAGGGACTGAAAGTTAATAATCTTCACACAGGATGTACACCATGCCAGAATATTTTTGATCTTCCCATGCTTTGTCTTGTGCCTCTAGATATTTCTACTTTAGCCAAAAAGTCCATGTGGTACAGACTTCATTTTCATAGAAAAACACATTTGCCAAACAGCATCAGTCTAGTCACAGATCAGAATATTAAAACCTTTCCAAGCTGTCGGATGGTTCAGTGTTGGGACATTTGACTTCTATGAGGCTAAACTTGGAATATCCTGAGTAATTTTGCTGTAGTGATGTTTAGAATAATCCCCAACCTTTCAACCAAATCAATTATTTGAGAGAGTGAATGCTTTGTTCACAATTGCATCTCTATTTTTAGGAAGTCCTGGAGAAAACATAATACTGGTGTTTATACCAACCTAATAAATTCTGTGTGCTACAGCAGACTGGACAAGAGAGAGAATCAATTCTCAGAAGTTTTATTTACATGTTAATGTGTTTTAAAGGTTGCAAAAGTGCTTTGATAATCTAACGATTACAAAACAAAGAACTGAATTATCCATTCCTGCTTAGATTTTAGAAGTGCAGCAAGTGTGTGTAGAAGGAAAATAAATTAATTAAGAAAAGGATGTAATCTATCAGATCTACAAAGGACCTAACGGGAGGGATGTGCTGAGCCTTGCCAGGAATCTCCATTATAGTACACCATTCCATGCAGGCTGTGCTATGACATCTGCAAGAATGCACTCTGAACTTATCTTTTATACCTAGCATAGTTTTGAGTACACATTCTCTTCTACAAATAGTAGAGGTTTTTTAGATTCATGTTAAATTGACAAATTCTCACCTTAGGAAAGATGTTCCACATTTAAAATAATAACAATAAAAAAGCAAGTTCATTTCCAAATTTTTTATTTTCTATTCCGGTTTGTTCAAATGAAAAGGAGTAAATGGTGAGCTCAGTTTCATGTTTAGGATCACAGAAGGATTTATTTTTAATTTCTGGTTAAACTGTACATGTGCACCCACCAGTTACTAATTTGAGCACCGCTTCCCTTACTGCATCTCCATGTCCTTAAGTTTTCTTGTGCTTTAAGCTTTATTGAACATCTCTCCAATTACATATTTTCTGGCCTAGTTTAGATAGAAAATATTTACCGTATAGGAGCAAAAAAGAAAGTATAGGAGCTAACTGGCAGCATCTCTAGTTTGTTGACCATCAACTATAAAAGACATAGTCATCAGCAGAAACTGAAGTGAACAGAAGAACTCTGTATTCAGGCTTAATGCAACAGAGAAGCCATGTGCATTTGATGTGCTCCTTAACCATTAAAAGGGGCAGAATGGCAGACTGGCAAAATATGTATTTGTCAACTCACACCAACTGGTCTCACAGAATTAAGAATTATTTCTACAGCCTGCCTTATTCCTAGACAGTCCCTGCTAAACTGAAATAATTTAATGCCACTTTAATAACCAAAATCACATCTGGTATTTCTTCTTGCACATAGCAATAAAAAGAATACAAAAATCACCAGGGTAAGCTTTCAGTAAATCACCAGTGACCCACTTTACATAAGAATGCTACCACATTGTCTTGACATGATTGCTGGGCTTAGAAGTTTGAATAACCGCAGTGATTTTTGTAAGAAAATGTTATTTTAAATTGCTTAGCCCACTGAATAGCCAGCAATCATTAAAAGGCTTTCTAGCTTAATGGCATTATTTATCTTCATGCTGTGAACTGTATTTGGCAGCAGATTTCTCATGTTTAAATGATACACAACTTCTCATAAAAGCAGAATATAATCTTCTAATATAGGAAATGTCTAACTTATTTATACTAGCATCAGTACACTCTTTCAAGGGCTGAGAAGGATGAGATTGGAGAAATCTAATGTAATAACAGGAACAAAGGAGATCAGTTGGAACTGCAACATTCCAAAGACTTTTTCAAAATGCTTCTTTCCACAGGCTTGCATTAAAAAAAGACAGTAACTCAAAGACAAAATGCTAGTCTTTTTAAGGTATAATCTCTATGGTAGCACTAACAATAGCTGTTCATTTCAGACAATAAATAGTTTCTAGAACAATCTGATTTTCTTCATTCCTGTTTCCTGAAAAAGGCCCATTGTGTGCAGAATAAAAATAGTAAAAACCTCCCCTGCATTACCAAAGTAGCTGTGAGGGAGCAGAGTCAGATATTGCTTTGCTACAGCAGTTGAAACATTCCAGCCACAACACCTCTTTGGTGACCTCTGGATAATACGTTCTAGGAGAAGTACCACTCTCAGTGTATTCATCTACAGAAAGCCAGGCAGCTTATTTCTTGAGTGCATCTCCTTTTCTTTCATTTACATAGCAATCTGACCAGAAAGATTTGCTTTCCTCTCTCTGTGTATCATCCCAAGGAGACAAGAAATGAAAATAGTGTTAAAGTAGTCAGACTCCTCTGCCCTCCTTTAAAAAAAAACAAAAAAACCAAAAAAACCATCTTTTTTTTAATGGGGGTTGGGTATTTTTGAAGGTCATACAGTATGAGATTCTCCAATAATTTAGTTGATTCCTGCCCTAGAGTTATAACTGTATATGTTTCTGTTACATTTTTGCAAATAAATAGATGCTTCCCAGCACCTGTACAAGAAACTGTCTTCCTGACTTCTGGCTATTTTAAAGTTTTTTATATAATACAATTTTTCCTGTCCTCCCCAAACCATTCAGCTCCCAGACTGATATTCCTACAGGGTGCTCCCATGTGTTAGTGGAAAGTAATCACATTGTGTCATGAAACTGATGAAACAAGTGGATCAAAAGAATAAGATCTTGTGAAGAGGGATATACTCATCATAGAGGCAGATGGCTTGGAAATCACATTTAACTGTCTGGTATCCAGGTAAGACAAGCTCCATCAGGAAAACCTGAACCAAGTATTTAAGCTACTTCAGTCCTTTGCCCAGTCCCACATCTCTGTACTATGTTAGATGCTCACACGCTGTTTGACACCCTGTACATATGGGCTGCATAATATAATGTTGTCCTTCATGGACTCCTCACTGAATAGGCTGATACTCAGATTTGTATTTTGATGCTTATTTTTCTCAGTAGAAACCTGAAAAATTACATCCTCAGAATACTTCGTTTTCTGTCCATTCCCCCTTCAAGCATTGAGAGGAAGGACTGCAACATCTAATCAAGTGTAAGGTATGACATACCACCGGGTCTTAGCACCATAGTTTAGACAAAATAATAAATAAAAACTAACATCACCCTTCTCAAGCTGTAGATGCACTGAATATGCCAGGAGAAGGCACAAGTGGAGATACAGCAGGAGGCACCTTAGCTGATGCAGTCCCCAGTGGGACTGTGGATGGTGGAGGAACCTGTGCTGGAGGAACTGAGTGATGAACAGCAAAAAGCAAAGGAGGCCAACACACTGACCTACACCTCCACTGCTCATCCACTCACTGAAGGGGGATGGAGTGTAAAGTGCAGCGAGGGGGACTGGAGAACAGGAACCAAGGGAGAGACGTGTCTGGAGCAGAAATGAGGTGGCTTTACTTAAATATTTAATTCTCTATCCATTTGGTGATACCAGAATCAGTAACTAGAAGTTCATGCTACCTGGTAATAAACTGAAATAAATCAAATTAAATTCCCCAATTTGAGATTGATTTTGGCCCAAGAGAAGTACTGTGAAGAAAAAGGTTGGGGACTATTACATTATTTCCTGACATTTTCCACTGGAGAAAAAGACAAGACTGTTTCAGAAAACTTGTTTAGTTTAATTGCACACACGAAAAACAATTCTCCTCAACTAGATTAAAAGTGTTCTTAAGCATCTGAAAAAAAATAATAACCCTTTATTAAGCATTCCTAATGACTTTTTTCTTGCACTTCAGAGGCTTATAGGACCCATCCTACAAAGGTTGAGATTTGATATAATGACCTTTTATCCATTTCCATAACTTCTATACGGTTTAATATTCCTATTTAGTAGACATACTTATCTTCCTTTAAAAAAAAGAGAAACAGAAGAGTGGAATAAGGGAAAATAATCTTTCCAACATTATTTGTGCAGGCCTATGATATTTATTGAAGCTTTATAAGTGAGCAGAGCTCAATATCACAACCCTTAAAATGATACAAGCATTATTTCGGCAAAACTAAATGGCTGATATTCATTAAAAAAAAATACATGCCAAGACTGCTTAAGCAACTCTACTCATCACAGAGCTTTGAAAATTTCATTTTACAAGACATATTGGGCAGGTGAGCCAGAAAAAATAAATCAACTAGTTTTAACACACATTAAAGACTGGTATTGAACAAACAATAAATTAATCCAAGTGAATAAGAACTTATGTATGCAAATAACGTAGTCCAACTGTCCTCATACAGTATTTCTTTTCTATGTTATAGTCAATTTTTTGACTATTTATAATAAATTTTTGAGAAAGTAAATGAATGGCTAGAAGATTTAAATTTGTATGTAAATTATTTTTTTAAAGCTGTTTAAAACAATAAAATGCACATTGGTTAATTACAGAGCAAAGTACATTGCAACTTAATTCAGATGCACTTTAACACACCAAGAAAACTAAGCTAGTTTTGTGGGTAGAATAGGAAAAGAGAGGAACAAAAAAACGTTGCGTGTGACATTGATCTGGAGGGTGTATTTTTTTCACCACTGCCGTTATCTGTAAAATGGCAATTTCACCTTAGGAAGGTTGTTCTTGATGTGTATCAATGTGAGATAAGGATAAAACAAAGCTTCAGGGTTTAGCATTTACACACTCACACGTATACATAAGACAAAGAGAAGGTAATTTAACAGAATTCAATAGTACAGCAGCCACACTTAAAATAGACTAGCAAGCACAGTTTACAGTAACTTAAAGCAATGCTGTACCAAAAGTTTTGTGCTTTTCTGAATGACACAGATCAAGGATCATAATGATCTCTGCCCTGTAACCTTCTTTGGGTTTTGTTTGGGGTTTTTTTAGGGGAGAAATGGAGTCAGGGAATAAGATATTACCACCTTAGGGCAGTCTTGAAACATCCAGTGGTTATTACACAGCCTGCTAACTAGATACCTTGGATAAATAGCAGAAAACATGCTGCAGACAGCTGATATTAAAAATCCACATTAGAAAGTGTACATCTAATGAGGTGACATGTACTAGGTTAAGAAACATTTGGGTCGTACTGTTACTGGTATATATTTGCTTGAGTGTATCTCCTGTATTTTGCTGACTTGCATGGAACTGAAGAAATTTTTGTAAGCTGAAGTGTGAGCTGAGCTACATGCTCATTTTACAGTGAAGTAATATACACTTGATTCAAACAGCCACACTAAGATAATAGTCACTCTACAAGCTGACTTTACAGAATATAAAAAGATATTAAAAACTGAATTAAATCCATTTCCGTTACATTTTCTCTGATACACTTTTATATCATTCCTTTGAAACTGACCAAACTAGGAATGGTTCTTAGATAATTCAAAATAATTCATAGAATCATAAGATATCCTTGCAAGGTAAGGCACAATATTTTCCTCCATCAGCATTACATCTCTCTATAATACTGAGACCCCATACACTCTTTGCTAGCTCCTTCCAAAAATCCCACTGTATTGTAGAGAGAAATTCAGCATGGAGAGCTGGAATTCCCAAAAGACAGTGCTATTACAAAGAGGGGAAACGCTTCAAAGGTTTGGCTTGTAGACTTGGATATTTGCAGAAAAGCACTCATTACTTCAGTTTTCTCAAACAAGAAATAAGATAGCCCCACTCTCAGAATCGCTACATCTCTGTCTCTCACACTCACTCACAAGCATAACTGTGTTCCAAAGACTTCTTAACTTAATAATTTTTAAGAATCATTTAATTAGGTTTATTAACAGAAGAAGATAGGGATATGTAGGAAATTTGGTTTCTTCTTCAGTTGGCAGCTTTGTCTAAAAGTAAGACTGCATGTAAAGCACATCAAAGAGACAGATTATGTAGCTAATAGCCACTATTGACACGTAAAATCAATTTGTGACAGCTATCCTAGCAAAGCCAAGCCAGTTTAATGCAATAGATAATGCACCATTCACTTTTGAATTTTAATCATTGTAAGCAGCATAAGGAAGATATATTATGTTTACACACCCAGTATGCCTACATACAGTAAGTACTCAGAGATCATGACACAATATAACCTAGAATACAGCCAGCCTATGTACTGTCCTTGAGAGACTAGAAAATTCAGCTTTGGCACTGTTGTTTTGCAAAGGGCTGTCTCCAGTTTTCAGAGCATGACTCTCTGGTAAAATGTATGGTGGGACAGAGCACTGTTGCAGAACAGCCTAGGGCTAAGTTCCAAATATGACCTCAGTTCTTGCCCCAACAACGAAGGTCATTGTTGAGGCTAGTATTGACTGTTCACATTTTCTTTCTTCTTCCCCTTACCATTAGCAAGAAATCTATAATAAGCCATGTCTTTCTGGAGAACAAAAGCTGTAAAGCTTGGTAAAAAGCACCATTCAAAAAAGTTGAGAGTTATAACACTGAAAGCTAGATTTGCTTTTTCATAAAAATTGTTTTCCAGTCGATAATTGGCTCTCTGCTTCTTAAGCCATACACTTGTCAGCTTTCAAAATAAATATTCACAGCAGGGAAACATTCAGCTGCAAGGTATTATCAGATGAAACTCAAGCTAGCCTTCAGCTGGGGGGAAGATTATAATTGTCAAGATCCATGCAACCTTAAAGCATGTAAGTAATTGCATCAAATCTGGGAGTTTTAATTTCAACAGGATTTTTTGTGCAAGTAAAGATTATAGAAGTGAAGAAGCATTTGTAAGTCAGTCCTGGGATGTATCTTCTTTGAAGTGTATACTTTTTGAGACTAGAATTCAGAACACACCTCTTGCATGAAGAAGTACACTATGGGGTTTTATTTTGCAACAGTGAAGATGTAATAAAGCCAAAAAATTTCACATGGCATTAACACATTATCAGAAACTGCATTACAGAGCTATTTTCTCAAACATGTGAAAAATGTTCTATGACCCTTTACTATTGCAAGTAGAAAAAGTTATTGGGCCAAATTTAGTACTGGTGTATGATCTTCAGAATGTCACTTATTTCAGTGAGACAGCAATGGATAATACAAGCCAACAAAAATGTCTTATTTCTGCATTCAGTGGACAGAAAATTATATCATCAGAGAGACAGAAATCAAGTTTTTTAATATAATTAAGAGAGGGAAATTGATGTGTCTGTTTGTATGCTATGAACCTTTACAAGACTGATAACGTTGAACAAACCCTGAATAAATAATTTAATTTTCTGTCTACATCAATTTACTCAGCCTTCAGATTAGTGTTGATAAGAAAGCAGAAGATTTCAATGAAAATTAAACTGAAGATGTGTTGCCCCTCTAGCATGGAATCAATTATTGTTTTCACTGGGAAAAACTACATAGCATTCTATACCAAGTAAATTCCTCACCTTGAAACAGCAGTACAAGATAATTAAGGAGAAATGAGAACAATATGAACCTATACAGTCAGAAAGAAGAATTATAACTAAAATTTCACAAACAACTAGTATGTTTCTAGGTAGAACTCTCATCTTTTCTAGCATTTTCCACGAAGTGCTATTTTCTTGTATCTGTTGACAATTAAAGCTTGCCTCTTGTTTTTAAGACTCATATTGTAAACATCTTCATTCTCTCCTCAGAGATTAAATATTTTTCATTAAACAGTGCTACAAAGGCAAATGAAAAAAATATTTGTGTATCAGTGACTGCTGTTCTTCTTGTGATCAACAATGTATCAAAAAAAAAAAAGTTACTCCAGTTCTCCCTGCCATGCACAAAAGTCAAATAGAAAAATACTTCTTAAGCAAATTCTTACAAACCCTGAAGAAATTCTACCTTCAAACAACTTCAAAAGTTTTAAATCCACTTTATAGTTATCATTTCATCTCTTCCTGATACATCATTTCCCCAGACATCTGCTCTCATATCCCTGTTATGATACACGCCTTGTAGCCACCACAGCACCTCCTGTTCCAGCTTGGAACATCTGAGAAACAGAAGGGCCCACAGTATCTCCACATCCTTTATCTTGCAGCTGAGTTGGGCAGGGAGGAAACTTTTAGTATTCTTTTAATTTTTCTGAGCTGAGATGGATTATGGATGAGAAATTAAGCCTGATTCCAAAGACTGGAATACTCTAGAGTTTATCAGGTCACTCACAGATGGCTTTATCAACATGTATAAAAGATGACTGTTACTTATAATTCATCAGCATGAGCTCTGAAACAAACAATGCAAACAAAAGAAAAGCAGAGGTCAAGAGAATTTAATTTTCATCTGACCTTGCTGCTTTAGCATCACTGACTGCAACTACCTGGCCTCCCTGCAGTACCACTCAAGCTCTCATCAGAATAGCCCTACCAGTACCATCTCCAAAGCTCCCAAGCCGTAAGGCAGACTGAAGGCCCTGTACAAAATATGGCCTTCTGACATCAACATCTAAGCTCTCCAAAACCCTGCAAATAGAGCTGGTAAACCAAACTCCAGATCTGATTTAAAAAAAAAGTTTTGAAATATGTAATTTTTTTTTTTCATTATGGATATAGATAATAGATACAAATAAAGATTGCACAGTTGGCTATATTCTAGAATAGTGTAAGACTTCAGTAATTCATGCAAGTAGGAATCCTTAATGTTGTTTTAAAAAGCTTTGGAGATGTAATATATATAGTTTCTTGTCGATTTAAGGCAAAATGAAGCAATGGCTTTGTTAAAATGGAAACATTCTTACCTTGGATAATCAGGCCAGTAGACTTTTATGTCAAAAAAGCCAGTAAATAGTAGCAATTACAAAGTTGCTAACTTCTTTCATAGAGATTTATTGTCATGAAAACATGAGCTTTACCAGTACATGTGACATAATAGAGATCTTTTAGGAGAGTCATTGACAACACCACATTTCCATGACTCAGTGTTACATGTTTCCAAGCATCAGTGCTTTACTATTTATAGAATAGTTTCCCTGTCCCCCAGCTTTTCTGCCATCCATAGTTCCTGCTTAGCCTGTGTCATCTCTACTTCTTATTCTTCTGCACTTTCATCCATATTCCCAGAAGGACTTGCAGTCATCCCATTTCCATCTCCATTGACAACTCTGTTCCTATTTTCTCCCTTCCTTCTACCACTACACAATTATAAGTTTGTGTGACCCCAAATATCCTTGCCTAGATCTTTGTGCAGGACCTCCTCTGGGAATAAGTGTGAGCAATTGCTGTTGAACTCCTGTAGTCATAACCCATGTGAGGTCAGCAAAAAAATACTCTATAAGCATCATAAATTTTTCAGATACTTTGAAGTAGTATGTAAAACTCTATAGCATATGGAGTATGATGTTATATTGAAGGAAACCATTTACCAAATTTCAGATTTATCTTCCAAAGCACAGAAATACTAGAACATTTCAAAACATTTGTCGTCTTTTAACTTTTGAGTGTTGCATAGCCTTACAAAAGGTGATTTTCATTATCAAGGTTGTCTAAGTACAAGTAATTCTACAACTTCCTGTAACCAGGCTCTCTGATAAGACTCTGACCACAAACAGGAGACAGAAGTTATAATAAAGGAGCAGCTACATTCAGAGGTGCAAGCAATTATCAATAATTCACTGATGCTTTCCATCATCCTCTGTTTATAAACTTAGTCTTTCAACATACAATAAAATTGTAGTGTTTTCTTTCCTTTAATATAAGAATAAGCAGCCACAGAGAGATCAAAGCAATACCAAGTATTATTATTTCACTGAGTTCCTGGAAGCAAAATAAGTTTTTATATGGTATCTGTACAGGAACACGTGCTCTAAGCATTTCCTTTTGTGTATTTCATGTTATGGCTTAAGATAACCTGGAATCTGAAACCATCAGGCTGCACTGGCTGATAGAGACAGAAGTAGTTGAAATCACATAGATACAGAATACACTTCATATATATATATATATATATATATACACACACACACACATATATATATACATATATATATATACACACACACCTATGTATAAACTGTTTTCTGTGAGAGAAATAATCTGTATATAGATTATTGCTTTAAGGATTAGTTTATTTAAAAAAAATGAATAAAATTAGGTTTTTTTCCTTACAGCCGAAGATGAGATTTTCATACAGTTTGGCCTCCACTTAGGCTTTACAAAACTTGTCCTTTTGAGGATGATATCTGTTCTCTCCATACTGTTTCCCCTCCTTCAGAGCCCCACAGCATGTCAAAAGTATAATACTAGTTGAGTAAGACTAAAGTTAATACAATGAGCTCTCCAATCACCTTTAGACCATCTTTTCCTCCAGATCCTTATTCTCCACTATGGGGGTGGGAGAGGGCAAGAAGGAGGAAGGCAGTGAATTTTAAAGTAATGTCCTTTTTCCAGGTCAGTCACCAGTCATGGTTTTCCTCAGTCATCAGCTCATGATTCACTGATAGCCAGTTTTTCTCCCTTCAAGCACATTGTCATCTTATTTCTGCCATTTCTTCCATGCTTTCTTTACACTAAAAATAAAAAAAAAGTGTTTTTTTTTAACTAAGCTTGAAGGTTCTTGCAGTCTGCCATGCCTATTGCAGGCAACAAAGGGGATAAGGCCAGTCATAAGGCTTCACATAAGGTTTTTTGCACTCTAATATGTTTGCATACACCTGGATGGATTTGCAGGCTTAATTCTTAAAGATAAGGCTTATTTGAAACAGTTTCTTCTTTTACATTTTCCTGCTGTACAGTGTCACTCTCTAATTTTCATTTGAGTGATTCAGACTAATAGTTTTATCTTAAACTGCAGCAGTTCAGCACACATTGCAGGATGGCAAGGATCAGTAGACAGTAATAGGAGAGGCACAGATTTCATTCATTACTAAAGTCATTCCTGTGATTTAATACAAAGTGGTTATAAGAGAGGGAGCTTACACACACGCAGAATAAAGTTCTTGAGAACAGACAGCACATCACCCCAACAAGAGCACTAAAGGCAGGCAAGGAGATGGCTTGTTATTATCTGTCAGATTATTTATATTCACAAAGATTAGAGGCTGCATTTCATTCTTCCCTGTCTTTGAAAGGCCTGAGTCACTGCACTTCCTAAACCTTTACCTTCTTTCACAGTGAATTCTGTCTGAAAAACTCTGTTGTTTTTATTAAGTTTCAGGTAGAAGAGCGGCAACCCAAAAAGTAATTAAACAGATTACTTAAAATAAAACACTGAGAACAGAGTACACAAATATCTCCCAAATCCCACTGAACCCCTATTTTTGAAGTACATTCTAACAATTTAAGACACTCACCCCAGCGGGAATATAAGAAATTAAGTCCCACATGTTGTCCCAGCTGTTCACAAGGAAAACATGGACAGCTCACAGCACAGCCCAGCAAACGGCTTGCTCACTCTTAGAAATACTTAGCCATATGTATACAGTGTTGTGAGCATTTTAAGTTTCAGGTCATGTAAGATGTCAGTAGAGAGATTCCATTCAGAGGTGATACAATGTTATAAACAGCAATCCACAAGGAATATGGAATATTGTGCCCAGTTCTGGGCCCCTCAGTTCCAAAAGGAACTTTGTTGCAGAGAATCCTTTCCTGGACCACCGTGTTTTGAGGTCCAACAGGTGTTCTTGCCAAAGTACAAGAACAGTACTCCGATAGTTACCTTGGATTCAGCCAGTCTATCTCAGTGCTAATGCTCCAGAGCTGGCTATCCTCTTCCTCAGGCTGCTCAGGAGTGAGCCAAGCTCACCTCTGGAAGCCCTCCTTTTATTGGTCCCCCAGTTCTGCTCATGCCCAGTTGGGGCCAGCCCTAACTGGGCACAGATGGGCTTAACAGGAGCTCACGCCTCCCACCTCGTAACTGGCAACACCTGAGTGTGTTCACCTGGTTGCCTCTACAGAACTTCTTGAAAGAGTCCACCAAGATGATGAAGGGAGTGGAACATCTCTCTTGTGAGGAAAGGCTGAGGGAGCTGGGGCTCTTCAGCTTAGAGAAGAGGAGAACGAGGGGTGACATCAAGGGTCATAAATATATAAGGGGCGAGTGCCAGGAGGACAGAGTCAAGCTTTTCTCAGGGATCATTAATAGGACAAGGGACAGTGGTTGTAAACTTGAGCATAGGCAGTTCCATATAAATATAAGGAAGAATTTTTTCACTGTGAGGGTGACAGAGCACTGGACCAGGCTGCTCAGGGAGGTTGTGGAGTCTCCTTCCCTGGAGACATTCAAAGCCCACCTGGATGTTTTCCTGTGTGACCTCCTATAGGTGACCCTGCTCTGGCAGGGGGGTTGGACTCAATGATCTTTTGAGGTCCCTTCCCACCCCTAACTTTCTGTGATTCTGTGATTCTACGACTCTATGAGTCTGTGAATTGAACTGGGCATGTAATGCAGATCAGATGGTACAACAACTGTTTTAACAAGCTGCTTGCTCATGATTCATTGCACCTCTACTGTATGTTTCATTCCACTGGAAAAGATGTAAATAGCAGCACAGCCAAAGACTTCTTTTACTCTGCTCCAGTGACAAAGAATAGAGTTTGATTCCCTGGGAGCAACTTTTCATGTCTCTGCATCTTTCCTTTGGAGAAAGGCACAGTAAATAAGCTTGAGAAGTGCAATAAGCAGGCAATCTGTATTGGAGGTATGGGCAGTTCTGCAGTGCTCTAGGAACTAAAGTAAATCCATGTGTCTGCTGCTGTTTTCCTACCTTTACTTCTGTTTATCTGAATTGGTAGAATTTCCAGGGAAACAGAGTACTGTTATGAATAGTAAGCACAGTCACAGCAGATTTTTACAGGCAATGGAAAAAAGGTGTGATCCTTACGGAGCTGGGCATAGTACAGCACTAGAAATTCATAGCAGGTTTTCAGGTTAAGAACATGAGCAAAAGAATGGATTTTCCTTGCCATGACAAAGCTGACATAGGACAGACTGGTTTTCAAACTTCAATTACATACGAAAAAAGGAGAAAGTGAGCTTTCATTAATTTCCCTACTCAACCAATATTTTTAAGCTAAAGGAAATAGAATGTACACATTGCTGTGGCACTAACCACCTCACTGCTTTTTAGGTAATAACAGTGCTAGAACAGTGCCATTTTCTGAGGCACCTTCAAGCTGAGACCTTGCAAGGAATTGAAGAAATAGAAACGATACTCTAATTTCCTTCCTACCCCTGTGACAGAGGTAATTGCTATTCTACCTTATAAACAGAGCTGCTGCAGACTTCAACTTTTTTTTTTTTTTTCCCAAGTCTGAATGGTAACCTATACACAGAAAGAAGATGAGAATTTATGACTCAGCATTCCAAGGCCAAATCCATCAGATTACGTTGTTCTAGGCAGACTTCATAAGTCTGGTCTGTTAAAGGTTATACAGCTGGATATACAGTGTTGCTTACACAACTTAACAGAGCTCAGCTCAGGTAAACAGGAGAGCTGGAAAGCTATTGGGAAAGAAAAATGGTTAGGTTTTTTTTTTATTATTTATGCATGAGCTATTTTAAAAGAAAAGGCTGAGAAAAAAAAAAACAAACAACAAAACAAACCTTTATATAATGGTGGGTTTAATGTTACTATTTTAAAAATTTCAATTAAAACTTAGGAAGTCATAAAAAGCGTAGCCAAATTTATAATTTATCAAAAGTAAGAGGTAACCATGAGAAGTTTTGGTTTTCTGCATTTCACTAACTGTAATGACATTTTCCATTACTCCATATATGCATTATATAAAAAGTATAAATCATGCTCATTCTGAATCAGTTTAATATCCTGTATTTAATAGAAGAAAAAAAAAACACATTATAACCCTCTTCTATGAGCACAATAAACTATAATATATTCTAAAAGATCAAAACATTATACATGCTTGAAATTAGATTCAAATTTACCACCTACTTAGTAGTAGGGCATTTATTGTAAAATGCTGATGGAATCTTTCTCTGGTTATTTGAATATGTTCAGAATATTTTCATGGAGAGAGAGGCTGGAGATAAGTATGTTGGCCAAGAAATTCACATCCAAAAAGGGAAAAAAACATTACCTCAGACAAAAGATTTCTTAATACCTTCTCTTACGTGATAAAGATCTGGGTCCCCTATTATGATTTTCTGAATTTCAGACAAGGATTTGTACAACTGATCAGCCTTTTGACAAATTCAGGTGCACTCACTTTACAAAATTAATAGACTTAAATGCTCTACCCTCAATGATCCTACATTTGAATAGGTAAATATCTCTACATTATGTTGTTTATTAACCAGTAT
This sequence comes from Florisuga fusca, assembly GCA_038090715.1. Lineage (NCBI taxonomy): Eukaryota > Metazoa > Chordata > Aves > Apodiformes > Trochilidae > Florisuga > Florisuga fusca. The sequence goes on along the minus strand of JAAWXA010000004.1, from coordinate 15,288,220 downwards.
TTTTATGCTGGAGGCAGGGACATGAAATGTCTTTCTTGTTGTTTATCTTGATTTTTAATCCCAACTACTTCTGTTCCAACAGCTTTCTTCCTGGGTAATCTTAACACGTGAATCTTGCCAAATCCTTTATAATGAATGCACTATGCTTTCCTTATAAAAAGATGTCAAATGTTTGAAAACACTTGCTCAGAACTGATAATGGCTTGAGTAATGTTATCAGTATATGACACAGGTGGGCTATATCTTTACAGAGGCAGAACAGAGTTAATTGTATTTCTTACAGATATTTACTCAAAAGTGCTATACTGGTACTCCCTGTTGCTATACAGAGCCAAAAAAAAAAGAGAGGAGAAGAGATGCGGAAAGCCTTGCACACCCTTGAGTTAAAATCAAAATGTGGCCAAATCCTGATAGGCACTGAGCTCTTCTTCTCTCTTCTCTCAACCACCATTAGTATTGAATGCTCACAATCTCTATAAATTTACCTTTATATCCTTATGTATTCATACAGGGGTTAATAACAGAAACTACTGAAAACTTCAGAAAAATGGGGAATTTTTTGTCTGAGAAGTAAGGTATTCACCAAGTAGCATACTGCCAATCCAGACACATTATTACTCAATTTCTGCATTAAATAGATCATTTGAATGTGATGTTTTGTGATTGTACATGAATGTTAAAATCTTACTGTGGGTGCTATGCTTTATTTCACAAATAAGAATCACCAGGGGGCTGAGTGCTGTGAGTTAAAGCCAAAAATATAAGGGAATTAATCGCAGGAAGTCAGTTGTAGCAGTATAGATCTTTAGTTTTGTTTTGTAATAACTTCTGAATATACTCAGCTATTAATGTGCTTCTAATTCCTGTCTGTCAATTTCTTGTCTAAATTTTGCTCCAACAGATTTGTGAGTTCAGGCTTAGTTTTTTTCATTTCTATAGCCATATCTTCCTGTCTCTTTATGACATTCCTTTAATATTTATTTACATTTAATAACAATAACAACAACAGCAACAACAACAACAATAATAATGAACTAACAACTATTACTTTCCTTTGAAACTAACCCCTGTGCTCAGAAATTCTACAGTCCATCTGCCTGTAGAAATGAGTGTTGTTCAGAACAGTTTTCCCTTTTTCTCCCCATGAAGATTTACTTGTTATATTAATTATTGTTCTTTCTTGAACAACTAGCATTCAAATAACTCCTATAATTTTGCTACCTGATAATATACCTATCTCCTTTCCTCCCACTTCTCCCGTACATTACTTTTTTGAATAATCTACGACAAAGCATACTAACCCTCTGTAACAATGACACCAAGACTGCATTCCCCTCTTTTTGTTAGCTGTGACCCCAAGGGGACAAGCCTGAAACCAAGAACTGAGCACTTCATAACTGAGTATGATTTAAGATTTTAATCTAACCAAGCCTAACCTTTACTTCAGTTGCCAGCCACACTTGTTTAGCTGTTCTGAAGAAAAAAGCTTTCCTTGCTGAACGATGCAGCTTTTCTTACCTTCCTTCTGAAAGGTAAATGATGATGGTAACATCCATTCTTTTGATACTTCACCAGTCACCTTTCATTTCTTCTGCACTTAAATCCAATAAAGCTTTTATTCAGAACTATTAATGAAATATGCCTCCATTAAGTTATCCTAGGTGTAGAACAGCTCATCCTCAATATCATACTTATTAGCCTGGCATACAAGCCTTTCGTCCAGCACTTTATCAGCACTTTTTCAAGCCCATGTACATTCTTATCCAGTCTCCTGTGCCTTTGCTCCCTTTCCATACACACATGCACAGAGAGAGATACAAGCTTTGTTATACATGAGTATCTGTTCGTTTTGCATCTCTTCACCTTCATTATATTCTACCTTCAGAGGTAGAATATAATATTTATTATTATTTCACCTTTATTATATCCTATCTTCAGAGGGGTAGGTGGTATTTATTTCCTCCATTGTACTGTGGGTAAAGGTCTTTGTACCCCTGCAAACTGTTTAGTTACAGTTAAATTCTACACATACTGGTAACTCGCAAAGTTTGCTGTAACTTTTTAACATTCTGAATATGCCTCATCTGTTTTCATCAGTCATTAGACATTTTCTAGATCACCTTTTTCCTTCTATGAAACTGATTACTGCAATTTCCCCATACCTTTCCCGAGTCAGGTATTACCTCTTCTAGCATATGTCACCCATCACCAAAATTTCCAAATGCCACAGCAAACTTGCTATTTTTATTCCAATAAGTACATGCTATGTTTACTTAGGAAGAATCCCAAAGCCTAATCTTTAAAACAAAGCATAACCTTTGTGTTCTCCTCTTTCTACCCTGCATCCAGAAATGCTATGCTAGCTTCATGTGCATAATATTAAGTCCTTTCCTGGATCAAGATCCACACAAGGAGCATTTAATTCATAAATATAACAACAGAAGTAAAATATCAGAATTTTTAAATTTCAGAGCAAATCTGGAAATTGTAAATCAAAATTCAAATTTTGTAGGTGGTTTCACAATGCATGATATCAGAAATGGGCCATAATTTTGCCATTCACCAAAATGATTTTTTGTGTCTTAATGGAATGTAACTGAATTAATGGTACTTAGATGATCTGTTTTAAGGAACACAGAAGAGACATTAACTTTGTCAAGTCGAAAATGAAAAATGGTCTAAATGATTCAATATAGGAGACAATTTAGCAAGGCCAAGTGTTAATACAATGGACTAAGAGCTTCTTTGAAAACCACCTGGAAATGTCCAGTAGTTTGCATCAAGTAGCCCCTTCCTCCTTACGCTGTATTAACCCCGAATATTATTTCTGTTAGGAAACCCACTGACATTTTACAATAATGTATGCTACAATACTGAAGTACTTCTAACTTGCTATAGCTGCATGTCTATTTCTGAACATGCTGCCATTCCCAAACATATGATATGTTATATAAGGCTACACAAATTACAAGTCATAGTAGTCTAGAATTATAATTGAGATAGTACCACACTTTCCCAGTTGGAATATATTAATATGAAATGCTTAGATATGAATTTTCAATGCATTAAAGATCTGATTATGTCACTTAACTCCACAATATTTTAATATTTGATTAAAATACTTCCAAGCCTTCCATGTGACCTGATCAAGATCAGACATCATTAACACTATTTGTGTTTGCTCCTGATGAAGATTTCAATATATTGCCTTCAAAACCTTGTCCTTTGAGTTTGTCACAATTAAAAAAAAAAAACAAAACAAAATGTACTTGCTTTTTCTATATATCTTTCAAATATTTAAAATTGTAAAACGCCTGGAATTAAGTAGTTGGTGAAGCATTGCACAGGTCTTTAAACTGCCCATAATGATACGAAGAAGACAGTTATAGTCAGGTTCCCTGCCTTTGCACTCACTGTGTATTCATTTTACACCTTGTATTTTACAATATACCTATATAGAACCAAAACCACCAAGAATGTGTAAATATTTTTTAACATTAAGTTCTGGTATTGCCCCTGAAGTCCAAAGTGAGCATCTAGTTGAATCTCTCTGATCTGAGCAAGCACCCAAGAGTGCATATATTTGAACTTTGAAACAACAGAGAGATTATTACAAAATCAAGACGTGTGTGTCAAATATCTGACGTGTCATGCCACTAGCTGGAAAAAATCTTGGTCTGTCTCTTGCTTCACATCAATCAAACAGATACTGCAGGGAGGAACCAATTCATTTGGCTAGACTCCAGTGTCATCACTAAGATTTCCAGGTGCACTGAGGAGCTGATCAGCAGTGCAGTGAAGTCAGTGAGACGTCTTCTCAAACAGCTGGCATCAAACCAGGGAGGACACACACTTTTGGGGAGTTGTGGTTTTTTGAACTAAATTAAAAAAAGAACAAGGTAATTTACTGGCATGTTCAGGCCAGGGCCTGAAACCTTTAATTTTAAAAAAGGTAAGAGAAAATAATGCTATCATTGCCATGCACTGACAGTAGTTTAAAATACATTATCAGTCTGAATCTAAAAATCTGAATCCAGACTACTTGCTGACACTAGGCTACTCAAACTGCCCATGTTTCAAGTCATCCAGAGATAAATCCATATGAGAACAAACTAATATTACTCTTTCTGCAGGTGTTTATTCCAGCAACTAAATGTTATTTAAAACAGAAGAATATCACATACTTCAAATTCTGAATTTCCAACATGGCTACATGTATTAATAAAGCATGCAGGCTTTTATGAACTGACATACTGTGCAAACTATTTGAGATGCAATCCTTGATAAGAAGGGGGGATAAGTATTCTTTTTAATTAATCCTTGTAATCTTTGAGTATCCTAAATCAGTTGATTTGGAAGTTAAGTGCAGAAATTAGTACACGGTCGTTTCATTTCAGAAAACATAAATTGAGGTTTTAATTTAGGTCACTTTATTTCTGCTTCCTTCCCGTGTACTCACTTTCAAGACTGGGACATAATGTGACTCAGCATGACTCTTCTGGCAGTATCCTCAACAGAGGTTCAATGTTAAGACATTTGCAGGTCAAGGCTGATGTATACTGGTGGAGCATTGCAAGCATTAGCGTGCCTGTCTGATTGCAGTCAGAGCTATTAGTGTTTGCTTTTATCAAGAAAAAAGTTGATTCCTTTTCCTATTTATATATAGTTCAAACAATTAACTTCATAGTGACACTTCTGTTTGCTCAACGGCCCTTTTCTGACCCAAACATTCCTGCAATCATTACCCTTACCCTGTGTTCCAGATTAGCATGTAAAAGACTCTTCTGCAGTTTACTGCTTTAACACTTTCCCAGTCAAAAGCATTATGTCAGCTGTTAACCAGTTTGTTAGCCTAGAAGTAGGTCAGCTGCATCTACCAACCTGAACCAGTTATATGCAAACATTCATGTACAAATGCAGGCACATTTGTGTATCTCTGGCTTAGTTGTACAAAGGGTTTTGGAACAGTTAACTGAGATTCAGGTCACTCTGAGAGCATCCTCTGCTGTGGCAGGGTTATAAGCAAACATCCAGCATGTCACTTTTCACAGCCTTCTCTTTTTAACTTTTTCTGTCATGTGCCTTGAGGAGTGATAAAGATACAAATGTCACTTTGAGGAAAAAAGTAGTAAAATGACAAGTGAGAAGAGGGAAAAGAGACATCAGATAATACATCAAATAGAAGCTGAAAAGCCTTGCAGACTCCAGCAGCATGAAGCAGCATCAGTACATGGTGCCCTACACTGAAGTAATGCAAGCTTCAATAGAACTGTGACAGCATGAAGTAACAAAACTGAGTTTGCACAGTAATGATTTTATGATTTCCTTACAAATTCTCTCAGGGACAGGACAGCATGCTCTCTAGCTTTTCAAAACTGAATACTCTGCATCATCAAGAACTTGACTGTTTTTTCTCTAACAAATTTATTCAGCTTCTTATTCTGTAAGATCACAGAATCCTAGAATGGTATGGGTTGAAAGGGACCTCAAAGATCATCTAGTTCCAAACCCCCTCCATGTGTAGAGTCACCTCCCACTAGACCAGGTTGATCAAAGCTGCATCCAGCATGGGCTTGAACACTTCCAAAGACAAGGTCCATAACCTCCCTGGGCAAACTGTTCCAGTGTCTCAGCTGAAGAATTTCTTCCTAATGCCTACCCTCCTCCAGTTTAAAACCATTCCCCCTCATCCTGTCCCTACATGCCCTTGTGAAAATATCCCCCCCCAGCTCTATTGTCGGCTCTCTTCAGGTACTGGAAGGCTCCTATAAGGTTTTCCCAGAGCCTTCTTTTATCCAGGCTGAACAACCCCAATTTTCTGAGCCTGTCCAAACACCAGAGGTGCTCCAGCCCTCTGATCATCTTCACGGCCCTGCTCTGGACTCGCTTCAACAGCTCCATGTCTTTCTTGTGCTGGGGGCTCCAGAACTGGACACAATATTCCAGGTGGGATCTCACAAGAGTAAAGCAGAGCGAGAGAATCACCTCCTTTGACCTGGTGATCACGCTATTTTTGATGCAACCCAGGATAGGGTTGTCTTTCTCAGTGGCAAGCACACATTGCTGTCTCATTCTGAGCTTCTCATCAACCAACACACCCAAGTCCTTCTCCTCAGGACCACTCTCCATCCATTCTCTGCCCAACCTATATTTGTCCCAACCCAGATCCAGGAGTTTGCACTTGGTCTTGTTGAACTTCATGAGTCTGGCATCGGCCCACCTCCCAAGACTGTCAAGGTTCCTCTGGATGGTCTCCTTTCTCTCCAGCATGTCAAGTGCACCACACAGCTTGGTGTCATTGATAAACAGACTGAGGATGCACTCAATTCCACTGTCCATGTCTTTGAGAAGTTAAACAGCACTACACTTGGTAGTAACCCCTGAGGAATGCCACTCTACCACTAAGAGGATGATCGTCTCAGCAAGATTCATATTTTTTATCTTTTTTTCTCTTCAGTTGTGTCATTTATTTTTGTGGGGGTGGTGGTTTGTTTTTTTTTTTGTTTTTGTTGAGTTTAGTTTTGTTTGGTTTAATCAAATGTAAACTTGAAACTCATCTACAGTGATCACTGCAAGTTGGGGTTTTTTCATATTTCCTGTGATTTTACATATTATCACAAGTCATATGAGTTTATAAGGGCCCTAGTTTGCATATTACATGACTTATCTGCATGTCCTTTTACAGTGAGGCAGCAGAGCCACAATGTACAGCACAACACAGGGATTAAAATACCCATGTACCACTTGTGAAGCAATCCATCTAATTTCTGCACAGTGCCTCAGGACTTTTATAGACCTGCCTCTCCTCACTTAAAATTTGCTTTTCTAGACCTCACTAGATTCATGCTATTACTCATCATTCTCACTGGGATGTCAAGATACCCTTCCAACATTTCTACAGCATATTGTGTTCTATATGTTTTTTACTTGTTTTAATTATTGACCTTATGAATTTAACAGAACTCATAACTCTGTGTTTGGAGTAAGCTAGGCAGACTATTCCCATAAAAATTGTGGGTTTGAAACCAAAATGTGTTAGAACTGTCTCAAAATGTATCTGTAATGGTGTGCCAATAGTAGCAACAGTTCAAAGAATCATGGATAGAGTCATCATGGTCAAAAAAGACCCATAAGATCATCTAGTCCAACCATCACTCCTGTAACACCTGTATCTTCTCCCAAAGCACCACATATACCCATTTTTCTAACACTTGCAGGAATGGTGATTCCACCACCTCCCTGGGCAACTCGTTCCAAAACTTCACCACTCTTTCCATGAAGAAACTTTCTTAATATTTAATCTCAATCTCCTCTGGCAAGTGTAATTTGAAAACAATACCTCTTGTCCTATTGCCAGTCACTAGGAAGAAGAGGCAAACACCCGCCTCACTATAGCCTCCTTTCAGGTAGCTGTAGAGGCCAATAAGGTCCTTAAGCCTCTCCTTGCAAGACCTGTTCTCCAGACCCCTAATTAGCCTAATTGCCCTTCTCTGCACCCTCTCCAGCACCTCAGTGTCCCTCCTATATTGTAGTGCCCAAAACTGCACACAGTACTCAAGGTGCAGCCTCACCAAGGCTGAGTCCAAGGGGTAAGTTCACTTCCCTACTCCTGCTGGTCACGCAGTTCCTGATACAGGATACAGGATAATGTTGGCCTTCTTGGCCACCTGGGCACACTGCTGGCTCATGTTCAGATGGTGTTTAATCAGGACCCCCAGGTCCCTCTCTGCTGGACAGCTCTCCAGCCACTCCTCCCCAAGCCTGTAGCACTGCCTGGGGTTGTTGTGGCCAAAGTGCAGGACCCGACATTTGGCCTTGTTGAAACTCATGCTATTGGCCTTGGCCCATCAATCAAGCCTGTCTAGATCTCTCTGCAGAGCTTCTGTAACCTCAGTCAGATTGACACTTCCACCCAGTTGAGTGTCACCTGCAAACTTACTGAGGGTGCACTCTATCCCCTCATTCAAATCATCAATAAAGATGTTAAACAGGAGCAGCCCCAGCACTGAGCCCTGGGAGACACACTCATGACCGGCTGCCAGCTGGGTTTAACTCCACTGACTGTGACTCTTTGGACCTGGTCACCCAACCAGTTTTTTATCCATTGAAAGGTGTACACATCCAAGCCATGAGCAGTCAGCTTCTCCAGGAGAATTCTGTGGGAAAATGTGTCAAAGGCCTTGCTAAAGTCAAGGTAGACAACATCCACAGCCCTTCCCTCGTCTATTAAGTGGGTCACCCTTCACAGAAGGAGATCATGTTAGTCAAAGATAACCTGCCCCTCATGAACCCACGCTGACTGGGCATGATCACCTGGTTGTTCTGTATGTTACCCCATAATGGTGTTCAGGATGATCTGTTCCAGATGAAATGCAGCTCCCTGAGGTCAGATGAAAGATATTACCAAAGGATGTCAGTATGAGAATTAAAGTTTATTTACTAAAGGCAATTAGGCTAAAGGTGTATTTAGACAAAAGCAACTGCTGATTCTGCATACATCCATATAACCAGTACTGCTAAAGTACAGTTCAATAATCACAGCATAAAATCAACATCACATAGAGACATTAGTTTCAACCAAAATAAAATGTTAGTGCAATTCTAAAACATAGATCCTCAAAAAAACCCCCAAGGAACAAACCACAAAAAAATTTCCAAAACACAAAGAACCAGAAAAAATAGCATGGCCTGTTAGTTAGCACTGCCACATCACTTATGTACTTGTCCTTTGAAATACTAGTCCAGTGGAATTCACATCTCTCCTCCTCATCTGGCAGGTGCTTACTTAATCTATTTAAGGTTTATTGCATACTTTCCTCTAGGTTCCATCAATCTTCTTCCAGCATGGAGACCAAGGGGTGAGAAAAGCAGAGGGAGGGTCTTCTTCATAATTACACTGATAGCAACAGTACCCTTAAATCATGCTGGCATTCAGGAAAATGGGAAAAAATATAACCCAAATAACCTGACAACCCTGAGCTGTGAGTATAAATTAAAGAGAAGCTAAGGAGGAAAATATTTTTTCTTTAATACTTCAGAGATTCACTTTAGAAATAGGCCTCCAAAGATGATGTTCATAAGCGCATTTACCTTTGATTTTAAGGACACTATAATGTGTGAAATGGGCAAGGTAAAGCTCATTTCCTCTAAATTCAGAGTCCTGATTGCTAGGATCTTTGAGTTGGAGCCTAAATTTCCACAGGAACAGTTTCCAATTGGTAGTTTTCTGACAGACATAATTTAGAGCAGGTATGTCTCTGCCACTTTCTGTTTGCATGTGCTAAGGCCTCGTTAGTTTCAAGATACTTAAAATGCTGGTGAAGTTTGCACAGCCTGGAAGAGATGAAATTTTAAGTGTTTCACTGACACTCATTTCATTGTCCTTGTTGCTTGAAGGAGATTCTTCAAGTTCCGACTTACTATAATGTTAAAACAGTTCCTATTCCTACTCAAACTGAATTAAAAGATAATTTGCATATGAAGATTATACAGGCAATATAGTAAAATAATACGATTTTCATCTTTGTAAGGGGTTATATTTACTGAAAATGGTCCTCAATATGTCTGGTACATTCTGGGTTTTCAATATATGTGGTTGGTGTGTGTTGACATTTGTTTTTTAGTGTTTTGGTCTTAAGTAGCTGCAGTGGAAAGTTGTGATGTGCACATTGAGGAAGAGTGTAATTGCTTCAGCATTATAATGAAGTCTTTCTGGTAGACACAGATACCTCTTAATATCATAGTACATTGTAAATATGTAAGGGTTTTGTTAGGATTTTAATTCCCAGGCTGTTAATATGTGTAAGAAAGAGGAAAATTTTTAAAATATTTTTTGGCAAGTCTGAAATGACAAGTGTATAAAAAGTTCATTAGAATACAGATCAAGTGAAATCCACACTGCTATGCGAATCTAGATTTAAGCCCACATCAACACTGACTCGGATACTGAAATCTTGAATGACAGAAACTAAGATGTGACTATATTGCAGGCTGCAACTTTATAATCATATACATGTTGTCAAGTTATCCTGTGCCTTATGGAACCAGTATTGATGCTGAACACAGCTGAAAAGGCAGTCTGTGTGTCTCTTGAGGTTTCTCTCTTCTTCTCTTCCTTAAGCAAAATTGAAAGTCCAGTACCCAATTTCCCAATATTTTCTTCTGTTGTATGTATCTTGGTTCATAAGTCTACTATTGAATCTCTTACTTCTTACTTCTTACATCATATCATGCTTGGTCAATCTTAAGTTATTTTCTTCCTTATATTTAGTAAGTTCCATTGGTCACTATACAATTTAAAGTTACATGTTTTTTACTTAATATTTAGCTGAAATAGGAAATATATCATTACTCAATATATCCATTCAACCACAGTATATTTTCTTGCACACAATTCTTCTACTCTTAGCCATGTCCACAATCTAGAGTTGTTTGTCACACAGTGATGAGGAATCCTTGTCATCTAGCACAGTGCCTACGTGCCTCAGCTCTTATCGCTGACTCGACCGGATACTTCAGCACTAATATAACTCATCCAGAGCAACCCAGGAAACTTCTTTTCTTTCCCACTTAATTCCATAGCAGTTTGCTTTATGAAAATTTTTTCGTCCCATTGAAAATGTGTCAGTTACAAGATTTCATGACATTAAATACTGACGTCAGTCCTGTCATCCCATGAGGGAGATACAGCTGTTAATTCAACAGTGCAGTGTAGCCATATAGCCACATCACTATTTAATCTTTAAGGAAAAAAAGGGTAAATCTGTTTTTTAATAAAGCTTTTCCTACTAAGGTATTCCTGCTATCAAATGCAGAAAACCATCCCTAACTGACTTACTGATGGCCTTTCTTAAGTATCCCATTGCCCTCCAGAAATCTAGAGTCCTGCACAACCTGAAATGTCATATCCACACTGAAATCTGACCACATTATTACACATAGTACAATTATAATGATAACACGATTGTATTGAATCCGGAGGAAACCCATGCTTCCTTCTCAACCTGCATAGCTCTGGTCACACTGAGAACTTATCCCTGTGCCACAGTTATAGTCAGTAATCTGCAAGACTGCTTCCTTGAGGTGATGCTACCAGGCAAATGCCCCAGTAGCATAGTGGCTTGCACAGAGTTTCCTAGCTGCTTCCCACATGGAAAATGAATTGTTTAATATGCATCACAAAGAAGCTGAGATTTGTTCAGTGTTTTCTTCAACCATGTTCTTGCAGATTTTCTTCTGCACTGACTCCTGAAAGTCTAAAATCTAAAATTTTCTTTACCTGTTTTATTCCCCACCTCCAGAAGTGCTGTGACCACAGCGAGCTCAGCCTTTCCCCAAGGACGCTAACTCAAAGTCTGACCTCCAAGCAGGTTAAAAGCCAGAACAGTGTCTGACTTTGCCACAGGAAGCAGAACACAGACTTAGCACTGTAATTTACGAGGACTCCACATCCTGATTGTTACTGCAGCCCAGTCAATGAATGATGAGTAATACACTTTAGCAGTTTTGAATCAATGCTGTCATTTAGTGAGGATCTATAGAGGTAAGAAATGCCCATGGGTTCCCCTGGCAAGGTCATTCTGGAAACCAGCACCTTTTAACTCTAAAACCTTGACCAATTTTCCTCCTCACAGATACCTCTCCCCACACTCTCTGTATCCTGAGCCCTTCCATTGACTGCAAATATCAAAATGCAACATACGGCCTCTTCATGTTAGACTATGTATGATGGTCTCAAAGCCTGCCAATAGAAGATTTGTGTATCTGGGTTTAATGGCAATTTTTTAGCAGACTTTTTTCAGCACTCCTTCCAGCACATTGTTTTGTGTTATATTTTCCTGGCTGTTATCCTTACCAAACCCCAGGCAACTGCCATTCACCCCAACAGTTCCACATGACCCACTGTTTACTTTTTTCTTTCTGGAGTTTGTCACCCTACTCAGCTCTGAAACTGAGCCCTACATGCATTTGCTCAGCATCTTACTCCCCACATGGGTTTTACTTCCTGCTTATTGTCCAAGATAACTAGCTGGGGCAGAAAAGAACATATCCTCACCCCAAGGAGGAATGTTTTGACAGCCTGACAAGTAGCCATTGTAGTAAAGGTCTGGAACAGGGAAGGTATATTCAATTAGTTATACACCATGTGATTTTACTGTGCTAAGTTCAACAGTTACTGTTAACAGAAAATGGAACAACAACATTTTAAATGCTATTGGAAGAACATCCTCCTAGTACTCTGGTGAGCTGATCTCATTTGTTGTGCTGACCAAGTCAGAAAGATTTGCAAGTCTTGCTCCCAAGGTCTTATAGTGTCAAATGACACTGGTAATACTGTCGGTCTTGATCTCCATATTCCTCAAGGCACCTTGTGTCATCTACTTCGACAGGGCTGACCCTGGCATTAACCCCAGTGAAATACTGCCACATACCAGCAGTTTGCTTATCCTCAGACAAGTGGCACCACAAGAGGGTTACATCTGTAAAGCCTCCTAAAGAAATAAGAAGAAGCATTAGTAGCCATGCAGCAAACATATGGCACCTCAGAGCAGCTGGGAAAACACTGTGCTCCAGCTTTCTTGATGGAAAGCGCTTTTTCTCTGCCAACTGCATTTTGTAAAGCAGTTCAAAGCCTTTTACCAGCTTTCAGGGAGCTGCTTGCCACAGGGAAATGCTTGTGAAAGGAGTGGGCAGGCAGGCACCCAAACAGCAGAAGTTATAAGATATCTAGTTACATCTCCCCATCTTCCAGTGCTAGGAATAACTGCTGAGAGTGAAAATTATTTAATGTATATGGATACAAGCAAAGCCCCGACAACTATAGGATAGATAACATCATAAAATAAACTGATCACCAGCATTATAAACATGCATTCTCTAGGAATTCAGTCTCTTCCTGCCATGCACTGAAATCTTGCTTCTTCTTGGCCCACCTTTCTTCACTATGGCCAAACACCTCCTAAACCAGTATCTGTCCCAGTCTGCATTTATCCTGTTGATTCAGGTCTTACATTCAAGCAAATCAAACCCATTGGTAGATCCAAATTAGTTGACTGGCATCTAAGAGCCACCTTTCACCTTCTCCCCCAAGGAATGCAACCCTAACTTCATAGTTCTACTAGGTCCTATCAAATACTGCAGATGAATTTCAAGTAATGGCACTGTCTGTTCAATTTCTTGTCCAAGTTATTTTACTTTTTCATCAGACTTAGAACCACAGAACAGCCCAGGTTAGAAGGGACCTCTAAAGATTATCTGGTTCAATCATTTGTTGGAAAGAGAGCCTAGAAGGAAGACTTTGCAAAAGGAAGAAGAATGTTACAAATACCAAGTCTGTGAGTAGAAGACATAATACAGAGGATACAGAAAATCTGAATAATAGTAAAAATATTTTCTTAGGTCCACACAATATCAAAGTCCCTCTTGTGGTGCAGCCACATACTGTTTTACTTTCTCATCTAAGAACAACAGCATCATATGACAGCTGCTTCCTCAAAGAAAAAATAACCAGAAGTAATACAGGACTACCCACAGGAATATTTTGTTCTTTGTGTGTCCTTAGTTAATATTTTCCCATTTAGGAGGGGAAACCATATTACATACTCTCAATCCTTCTTGAACACAAAGGAAAACTGGAATTCAGTTTTCCCTCAAAATAGGTAAGTACCCCCCATGATAATAAAGTATCACTTTTAAACACTGAAGCGAAAATTCTTTATTGAACAATACATTAGAACTCCTCTCTCAAAATGTTAAAGGACAAAAAAAAGGAAAAGATAGTTGATTCCTACAGATCAACTGATGAAGGCTCCAAGAGATGTAGGGGGCAAATTTGTTAGAAATCAAGCTTTTCCTCTTTACTCTCAAATAATAACGATTTAAAAGACAGCTTGCCACCATCTTATCCTTTCTTAAGTGGGGGAACCAATTTTAGTTCAGACTATACCACATAGGTAGCCCTGAAACCAGACCCTAAATCCTATCAGGTTCCTCAGGTCAAGATCAGCATATTAATCTCTACCCAAAACTGAGTCAGCAGTCAGTGAAAGCTACACAGCATTATATGAAGTAGACCTTATAAATTGGCCTTCTGTATTCTCTGCTGGTTCTATTTCCCAGACAGTGCCAAGATGTTATCTAACCCCTTGGTATAAAGGAAAGGCACTACAAGTATATTCAACTGAATTCTTAACAGCATAAAAGCAGCTATTTTCAATACTCAATACCCTACAGATCATATAGTGCATATTAATACATTTATTTTGAGAAAAAAATTATTCTTAAACTTAGAAACTGTGGTCAGGAGATTATTTAGTATCCTTTCTTGCTAGAAAAACACCTACTAGGAGTAAAAATGGACTAACCCAGCTCCTACATTTATTAAATTAAATGTAATCCTTCTCCTAAATGATCATAAGAAAGGGCAAAAAATTAGATCTTAGTATGGAAAGTTAGTTAATATATCACTAAATATATAAGAGAAGGAATAATGCCACATTTTGAACCGTATTTTTTCTGGAAAATTAGTATGAATAAAAACGTGTCACTTAAATGAAACAATAGGACTGAAAAATCAAAGTAACAAGAAGCCATTTTTACAACATGAATTTTAAAGAAAAAGTGCTCTTCAACAGTCAAATTATGTCGATGCCTACAGGAGCAAAAGAGAAGTGAGCACATAATGAACCTCATTCTCCCTTTAGCACTATTAATAGAGCAGTTGTAATTCAGGTAAGCTACAATATGAACACCATAAGGGAATGGTGTGGAAAATCTGTAAAAGCTTTTGTCCTGGCTGAGCATGCCCAGTGGTCACATTCAGTCTATGAGCACTGCCAATGACCAGGAGAGCTTGACAGAGAGGTGTTCAAGGGACATGCTGGAAACATGACTGTGCTGTTTACTGACATGTCATCTATCTCCTGATCTGCTTCTGTGCTACTCCTAGGGCACTCCCTCGGGTCACACCTTACCCCAGTGTGCATCGTTGCAGGAAAACTGTATGCTTCGCTTTTCTTTTACTACAGGTAAAGACAGAAAAAGTGGAATCACGACAATGAGCAGACACAAGATAACAAAACTTAATGGAGGGTACTTTCAGAGCTTTATGCGTGCATATGTGCGTTCACTTCTAAGAGCACATGCATCAGCTAGTATTGATGTCACTAAAGGTTTGTGTGTCTGATTTGAGCAGTCACAAATATCTTGTCTTTACAGTGGTACTGTCCTTTCCATCATTCTTAGTTAAATAAAAATACAAATTGAATGCAAAGTGTTTGGGTCTGTGAAACAGGCCTGAATTTCTGTTAGTCACCAGAAGTGATTCTCAGCTCTTGAACTGCCAGATCACTTTGATTGAACTATGATTGCTAAGAAAAGGTGAATCAAGGTTGTACAGTCCCTAACCAGACAAAAGTACCATGCTTTTGTATTACACTCATTGTTCTGTGATCCTAAATTAAAGTGTTGTAAGGACCTGTGATTACTTCAATTCATTGCAATAACTGTGCTGAGAGACAAGGCCGCTATTTTAAAGAGGAGAAATATTCTGCAGTTTTTGGAAAAAGAATGATACCCAACTGACATAACTGAGGAAATGAAAGCCAATATAATATAATTTTCAGGTATAGTAATTTGTTAGGACAAGCAGTATTCATCCAAAGCATCCCATACAATTTATAATAACCCCTTGAGGGCACCTCTTTATTTTAAGGTCCTTTTAAAAGACAACAGCTTTCAGAACAACTTAAGAAGATATTTTGGTGCTGAAAATATTCAAAGGAAAGACTGCCACCTACTGAATCTTTCTGTCCCTATTCCTTGAAGTCCTGAGAACGGTTCCCACCTGTTAATCACTGGAAACTCCAAACTTTTCTTCGATAAACTTATTAATGGGACAGGATAACACCATCACCAAAAGGAAAAAAAA
>JAAWXA010000004.1:14464059-14560332 GCA_038090715.1 Florisuga fusca | reverse complement strand
GGTCTGATAACCACAGTGGTAGTGGATTAAGGGTTGGACTTGATCCCAGAGGTCCTTTCCAACCTGGATGATTCTGTGATTATGATTCTATGTCAGATGCAAGCCCTAGGACAGGGAAATGAAGACTGTTTCACAGACAATGAGTTTATTAGCTTTACTGAGAAATATAGAAGGGTTTTGACTGGGAAATTTTGTCCCTCAATGTATATTTTGGAACCCAGTGGAAATGAAAAGGCCGTGCCCTGGGGTTGTACCACATATGATTCCTGGTGGCAACAAAATAGACAANCCTCATCTGGGACATGGCATCTTCCTCATCCTTTAAAAATTCAAACACTGAAAGATTTTATATGATAAGACCCAAAGTTTGGATAGAACTTAAGAAAAATATCTACTATTTATTTGCAGTCACTGTGGCTTCCAGAAGATTCTTGTTAGAGGAAGGATGTCACCTTAAGCACCAAGGAAAAGTAGACGAATTGTTTTCTGAAGACTTTTCTCTAAAGCACAGATTCTGGATAATGCTTTGTCTTGCAAGAGAATTTGGTGCGATGCTGTAATTCCCCTGCTCATTGCCTCAAATGGGTGTAAAGCTCTAACAGCTTATTCCATTGTGTGCACAGTCAGCTCAGGACACAATTTTATGTGCCATTTTCAGAGTGTGTAATCACAGAATTGTCACAACTGGAAAAGACCTCTAAGACCACTGAGTCCAACCACCAACCCCCTCAGAAAACCACAAAAACTCATCATGCTCACTAGAGCATATCCTAAGTGCCTCATCTATATGTTTTTGGAATCCTTCCAGGGATGGTGACTCCATCACCTTCATGGACAGCTTGTTCCAGTCCCTGACTACTCTTTCAGTAAAGAAATTCTTCCTAATATCTAGTCTAAGCATCCCCTGGAACAGCTTCAGGAAACTTCTAGTCTTATTGTTGCTCTCTACAACCTCCTTTCACATAGTTGTAGAGATGGATAAGGTCTCCTCTCAGCGTTTTCCAAACTAAACAATCCCAATTCCCTCAACCTCTCTTTACAGGACTTGTTCTCCAGACCCTTCGCCAGCTTGGTTGCCCTTCTCTGAACTCACACCAGCAGCTCAATGTCATTCTTGTAGTGAGGGGCCCAAAACTGAACACAGTACTCGAGGTGTGGCCTCACCAGTGCTGAGTACAGAGAGAGGATCACTTCCCTTCTGCTGGCCACAATATTTCTGGTACAAGCCAGGATGCTCTTAGGCCTCCTGACCACCTGGAGACACTACTGGCTCACATCCAGCCAGGTGTCAACCATAATCCCCAGATCCTTTTCTGCCGGGCAGTTTTCCAGCCATTCCTCCCCAGGACTGTAGCGTTCCAGAGTGTTATTTTGTTTGAAATGCAGGAGCTGGTACTTGGCCTTGTTGAACCTCGTACAATTGTCATCAGCTTATCAATCCTCTGCAGAGCCTTCCTACCCTCAACCAGGTGAACATTCCCCCCCAGCTTAGTATTATCTCCAAATCTGATGAGGAAGCACTCAGTCCACTTATTGAGATCAAGAACAGCCCCAAAACTGAGCCCTGGGGGACACCAATAGTGGCTGGCCACCAACGGGATTTAACTGCATTCAGCAGAACTCTCTGGGCCTGGCCATGCAGCCACTTTTTTACCCAGCAAAGAGTACACCTGTCTAAGCCATGAGCCACCAGCTTCTCTAGGAGAATCCAGTGTTAAAGCCTTTACTAAAGTCCATGTAGACAACGTCTACAGCCTTTCCCTTATCAACTGGGTGGGTCATTTGGTCATAGGAGGAATGCCACAACCTTGAAAAAGTACCATTCCTACCTTTATTCTCGTTGTTTCTACAGTAGCTAATTTCACCGTCTTAATTATATGTAATACTAGTAATTTCATCATCAGCTGTGACTCTTTCCTCTTCCTATTTTATATCCAAATAATCTGTCAGATTGGCATCGTTTCTCTAAGATTTCAATCATTTTCTTCATAGAATTAAATAAGTTCAAAATGTGTCACTTTCTGCATAATGTTCCATGTAATGAATCTCTGTGATGAACTATTAAAGTGTTTTTATTTATGCTAGAATGATTCATCATACTATAGGTACAAAAAATAGGGTTGCTCTGAATGCATCAAAAGACAAATAAAAGATAAATCAACAGTATTTACATAGCATAATTACCCCTACATATGGTACAGAAAACTTATAGCAATACTGACTAGTTATTGCAGCTTTTTCAATGGAAGGCCTTAATTTTGCTGTCCTGAAGTCTCTCTGAAATTTCAAAGAAAGGTTTCACTTTTTGTCTTTTCTTGGATTCCTAATTCCTGACACTATTTTAATAGGCATGTGGGTCATTTTTTGTTTGGTTGGTTGCTTTTTTTTTGTTTTTTTGCCTTAGGATTAGCTGAATCCTTGGTGTTACTATATGGCTAACAAGTCTAAGTACATCCAGTATATAAATATTAATACAGCTATGAAACAAACAAAAAGCATTACAAATGTTTGCCATCAATATCCTAGTAACTTGACAAACATCATTCCAGATGCCAACAGTGGAGAGTGGAACTGAGCCATTCAATAAGGAAATTTCTAGAAATAGCTACTAACTTCTATAATTAGTTCCCAGGTGTGAATCAGAAGTATTGCTACTAGGATTATATGTGTGGATTTTACTGATAGTGACAAAAATCTAAGAGGTACCCTTCTGCCCCTTTCATTGTTTTGCTGCTTACTCATGCACTTGGTCCTGCAGTACTGAGCTCAGTACTGAGTTCACTGCAGCTCACTGCAGCTCTGCCTCATTGAAATAAAAGCAGTGAAAGTTATCTGCACTGAATTTTGTTCCTCATAAATGTGAGACTGAAAGCAAGGTTGAATATGCACTGCCAGACAGGTTGGAATATATTATTTTTCCCTCCCACATTTTGCATCCTTTACATGTCTTATAAACTTGTTATTTTGCCACTGCCAGGTGGGATTAGATATACGCAGATTTTTAATTATTTTATTTTTGCAGTTTAATACCTTCCAGTCCTGTGTCACCACCTGTTGTCACTTTAGTCCCATGGATAGGAGGGTTTGGAGGGATGGAAAATGTATAGACTATGATGCAAACCAGGAAGACCTGCCTTTCCTTGCAGCAACCATTTACAGAGCTACATAACTGACTGCTGCTCCACAGGACCAGCCATGGTCCAGGAACATTCATCATGAACATGATATATGGTGTTGATGCATAGCATAGATTCATTAGTTCCCACCACAGCACAATGATGCACTGCCTGCGTGCCACTGCAATGTCAATGAGTACTAAGAATAGCACAGGCTCTGTGCTGCAAGGCATTTATGGTCATACATTAAGGTCTGTTGAAATAAAAGATATTTGTCAAATCAGTTCCATAGTGGGAAATAGATGTAATTTAAATGTTATAAATGTAACTTAACCCTTCTGAATGTATGGGGTGAAGAAAAGGAAATAGCAGAAGTGAGAGAAGAAGATAACGCTAGTTACTAGACCCAATTCATAGACTGAAAATACGTCCAATTACATAGTCCCCTGCAGACCTATTCTGCCAAGTCTTAAGTGAAGAATTTACACATACAAGGGTGCACTAACTAGATACACAAAGGTAAGAATTACCTGTGGTTGTGCTGTATAAGATCTATGATTCTTCAGTAGAAAGGTTCAAAGGAAACATCTGGTCACTGAAGCTGAAGTAGGATGTGATCCTCCTTTATACTATTCTATGTAATTCCTTTAAAAAGTATGCCTTTACAGAGACAGTATAGCCATAGAATTCTAGAATGGTTTGCATTGGAAAGGACCTTAAAGATCATCTAATTCCAACCCCTCTGCCATGAGCAGGAACACCTCCCAAAAGACCAGGTTTCTCCAAACCCCATCCAGGCTGGCCTTCAACACTTCCAGGTAGGGGGCATCCCCATCTCCTCTGGGCAGCATGTCCCAGTGTCTCACAACCCCCACCATGAGGTATTTCTTCCTAATGTCCAATCTAAATCAACCCTCTTTCCATTTAAAACTTTTACTCCTCCTCTTATTGATACATGCCCATGTATATAGTCCTGCTGGGACACTTAGGGCTCCAAATTGTATCTTCACCTTCTTCATCAATGTGAGGAAAAATTGTCATCCGTTGTTACATTATTTGATTTTTTGTAGTTGTATGCAGCATATATTACAAATACTAAAGATTTGTATTAATGTCCTCAGAAAGGAAATCTTAAAGAATTTTTCTGGTACTGCTTTTCTCAAGTGATACCTTCTTTCAAAAAATCACTCCCTAAAGTTTACAATAAGAAATGCAGAAGCCATTTATTTCTTCTCCAGTTTGGGAATATCATTAGTATCTTGCTTTGAACACCTGCATAAAAGTACAATAGTACCAGGCATTTTGCTCTTGACTTGGGTCATGGGATGGTAGCTATCTATTTTGCTTTATCTTTGCTTCATCTAAAAGTTGACATTTCAGCTTTTGGCAGGAGGTGCTGTTTACTGTTCTTTTTGCTGACTCTGAGGTTTTCCATCAACTCAGATTTAACAGTTCTACACTGATGGGAGCTGTGCTCCATTTTCCTGTCCTCAGCTGCACAAGAAGGATCAAATAGGATGGAGAAATGACTCTCTCTCCTAAGATGAACTACACTAAAGGAGAAAGTGTGTGTATATATGCAGGGGGAGGGCAATAAGAAAAGAGAAAGACAAATCCCATGCTTCAGTGTTTCCCATCAATGTGCTGCCTTGATACAAGACTGCAGTCTCTTGACCCATTCCTCAAAGCTGTAAAGAAATAACCAAATTCCTTTAACAAGATCACCAATATTTTTTTTCTCTTTAAATATAATTTGAAAAGACAGATAGGGTGCCTGCACTTATCTTCCTCTTTTTGTGCTTCATATGACAGTTATATTCTCTTTAACCATGTCTGCAAGCAAAACACATTACTTTACATTTCCGGAGGGTCCCATGTCATGGTAATGATGCATGGCATCCTGTTAAGTCCTTCATATTAAATACATAACTGAAGGCAATCTGAGCTGTATTCCTGGGATGACAACGAAGACCGAAATACTAAAGTTTACTGAAAGCAATGAATCAAAATGACTACAAGCTGGCTGAGCAGGAGAGACATATGAATAAAAGCTGTGTGCCAAATCTTTTACTTTATAAGCTCTATAGCTATTTAGCCAGTTTCAAAATGGGGCACAGTTATTTCTACTTAGATATAATAGCATTTGGACAATCTGGCCTACTGAACTCAGTCTGCTCAAAAGCAGACAGTAAGAATTACACACCTCTTGCCAAATGAGAGACATGATAATCCAGTTATAAACCAACAGTATTGACTAGCTGTAGATCTACTTGATGTATCTGTCTTGGAGCTCTTATACAATGTTTAAGAGAGGATATTTTATGGAATTACCTAAATTACCACAATTGACTAATTATACGCCTATTTAAGGATTAAATTAAATGTTTTTAAGACATACTACTTTCTGTCCTTTGAACATAAAAAGACATTTGAGAGTTTCTTGCACCAGAGGAGTCATCAATATTTGACCAGATTCATCGCCACATTGACAGAATTAAACAATATTCTTGTTAAAAACAAGTGGTTAATGAGATGGCAACACCAGGTTTAACAGATTCTTTAGAAATGTTCTACAGCCTGAAATACCTCATGTGGGTCTGTGGGTACTTATAAAGAAAAAGTGCTATTACATAAGCTGGCTTGACTCATAATTTAGAGGAGAGATGCGTACATCCTAACATTTGCCAGAACGTATGTTAATTCAGCTATATTTAAAAATGAGGTATTTATGAGGGGAAAAAAACTTTTCTTTTAGAAAATAGGGCTCATTAATATTATTTTTTTTAATTAAGTATTTGGGTTAAATAGGTGCAGCCTTTTATATTTGACTCTGAACAATAAGAAGTATTATGGAACATAAAAGAGCTTCAAATACCATGCAACTAGCAACCTGAAGAACTGAGCATGGTTTAGTGTGATTATCAGTCAAAGTAATGCGTGTGGCTCTACATATATTTTTAATTATAGGAGTTCACTTCATGATTTTTAGGACTACTAGATCTCAAAATGGTGGAGAAAATTCTTATCCTTATTTTGTTTGTTTGTTTGTAAATGGCAAAAATAAAGCCAGCTTCTTTATGCTGTCTTGCACCTGAACCACAGAACCATATAATCGTTGTGGCTGGAAATGACCTATAAAATCAACCCAACACTGCCAAGACTACTACTAAACAACATCCCCAAGCACCACATCTACATGTAAAATATCCAGGAGCATTTCACTAGCTTCAGGAGGCATCATATTGCAGGTCATTTGTGGAATATCTCAAAGGATCTAAACCTTGAAATTTTGTAGGAAAATTTAAAAATTTCATTGCTTGTTCCTCTTCCTGAAGCTCAGTCACCTTGTGCAGTGTCTGTTGGTGTGTAAAGCAGTCAGCAACACTTCTGAAGGCAAAATAAAGTGCGTTACTGGTTGTATCATCCTCCCAGCAATTATGACACAGAAGCTTCTTCCTTCTCATCCATAAGCAGCAAAGAGGAACAATTTTCTATTGTCTGCATCTCAAACTCAGCCAGCTTAACAAGTCTGCATTTCTCTCTGGCAGCTTTTAATTCAACATTTAGACTCTGAGTAAAGATTCAGACTTGCTCCCTTTTCAAATCTGCTTAAAAGTCATCCTACTTAGGTCCAAGAGAATAATTTATTGTAATGGGTGGGTACTGGATCAAAATTAGAAAAGTTCCTCTTATGTCATGAATCCCTCCTGACACCAGCATGAAGGTTATCCTTGGAAATACTCTGAGATCCTATGATCCCTTAGGGTAAGAGGAACACTTCCTTGCAAGAGGAAGAGTATAGCTTTAGCAGTCATTACCTTGTGTCACAGAGCAGTGCTCACAGAGATCAGTTTTAGACTGACAGAAGACAGGTATTGAAGCTGCTCCAACACACATCAGGTATTCACTGGCACAGTGAGGTCTGTCTTCCCAGGTGGTCATCACCATTCCTGAAGATTGTATTTAACACAAGACACGGATGAAAGCTGATATCTAATTGCATAAGCAGCTTGACATATCTGGGTTATGAAATACTGTTTTTTACTCCAGGAAGTAGAAGCTCTTCAATCTGGCCAGGAAGATGTAAATATAAATATGTGAGTGGTTATACAGGTGTTCATAGCATTTGTGGAAGATGTTACAATCAGGAGTATTTCT
This sequence comes from Florisuga fusca, assembly GCA_038090715.1. NCBI lineage: Eukaryota > Metazoa > Chordata > Aves > Apodiformes > Trochilidae > Florisuga > Florisuga fusca. The sequence continues at coordinate 14,553,058 of JAAWXA010000004.1, read as the reverse complement.
AGTTCTCGTTTATATTATAAAATATGGTACGAGTTTGTGGTGACACCACATACACCAAGGACAAAGCAGTATTTTGCCAGACCTAGATTTTTCCTAGGAAGGTGCTGCAATTAAGAAATATATGTTCCTTCCTGGGAAGAAGCCCTTGGATGATGGTTCATAACTCCAGCAAATTACCAGTTATTCTGCTTCTACCTATTTCTGGTCTACACACCCGTGCCCACCCCATATATCCTTATATGAATAAGCACTCAGGGATGAGGAATCGCACAGCGGTTACATGTAAATAGAATACAAATGCAGCCTCAATGAACAGAGCACTGCCGTGATTCTGAAAGAAATAGTACACATCATACTACTTCAGAGGAAAATGAAATAAAATTTGATTTTCTGAGAGATGAAGTGAGCATCACACCACGTTAAACAGTACATGCTGTGAGTCTCTGCAGAGGAAAAATAGTGTCAAAAACCTTAGCCAGAGGTTAATTGATAATTGGTTGAATTATTCATTTGTTATTAATGATTACTAATGAGAAACATTAGAATAATCAATGTTCCAGCCCAGTGCTTCGCCAGATGTCATGTTAATTGCAACAGAAGATAGTAGTAGCTGAGCAAAATACGGAAACAATTAACATGATTGACTCAAAGCCACCTCATGCCTCTCTGGAGCATTATTCTAGCAGTACTGTAAAAGAGTATAAATATTTCTGGGTTTGCAGAGTGGGAAAAGATAATTCCTAAAAGCCTTTAATATAACCCTGTTCTGTCCCATAAAAGGTAAAAATTACAACAAATCCTACATAAGCAAATATGTTAGCTTGGAGGGATTACATTCACAAGCTAATAAGCAAGGAATGGCAAAATAACTTACAGTGAGTAAAATGCTAACACCAGCGGTGTTAATGGCTAGCTGAAATTAAAATCTATACTTTCTCCAGCAGAAGATTAATTGATTTTTAATATTCCCAATAAAATGTCACTTTTGAATTGTGCTTTATAACCTGAAACAACAATAAAGCACTAAAGTGCTATGACATTATTCAAAATATGCAAATTAGGTTCCTAAACTACAGGCATTGTAAAATGCTGAGCAGTTAAATTTTATTATATGCAGAGATTATATTTTTGTTCCTTGGTTGAAACAGGAGTTTTCATCTGGTTTAGGCAGATGAAGCTGCAGAACTGAATGCAACCACAGAAATTATGGTAGAGACGTGGAGGAAGATACGTACATCCAATACACCACCTCCCCATGACATAACATAGACCTTTTCTCTATCTTTCCCCACCCAGTTAGATCCACAGCTGCAAGCAGCAAGTTAGGACACCCATCTCCACACTACAGAACACTGGTGGCTCCACTCTAACCTTATGCTTGCCTCTATCATTCAGTGGTGGAGAGAAGTGGGCTTTAGGAACAGAGTCCAGAGCAGTACTGCCATCACCCATCGATGAAAAAAAGGGGACACTCATGTGTAACACCCATGCATGCACATCTGAACAGGGCTCCTGAAAGTTAAGCACATACAGAGTCTACCTAATGAATGGTTTTTTCAAAAAGCCACGGGAAATGGGTAGCATACAAACTGGTGTAGTCGAACTATAATCTTGGGTGACTGGGATGTATATTGTACAACACTATTCTTTCATTGACTCTGGCACTGAAACTAGGATGAAATTTTTTGTTCCAACTGGAAAAGTTCATTAAAAGCACACCCACCTTAAAAGCACACCTGATCAGTGTGCCCGGTCCTGTGAGTGGACAACTAGTTGCAGGGACCTGTTCAACAACTAAGAATCAGCAGTGAACCTATCTGCTTTTTTTTAATTTGCAAATGGGGGGAATAGAGGGTGGGAGTGGGTAAGACATTTCTTCACTGAAGGAAGGGCTAGTCCCCTGGCATGCTGTCAGTGGAGTGAGGTCTTCCATAACATGATCTGCACTGAAGCTTGAAGGAATGGAGGACATTGATCTGAGGGAAGATTCTACTATGGAGACATATTTCTGTGATATCCTGGGCACTTGCTTATCCAAAGTGAAGTTTAGTGCTTAAGATTTGTTTTATAATATTTATTTATCTAGGCACATTAAATGTTATTTGTGCCTGACCCATATATCAAATGTATTGCTTTCATTAGAGGAACACAGGAAATGCTACCAGTGATACAGACAAAATTTTCTGTCAGGTCCTTCACCATAAGTTTTCTGAGTTTTGGAATTGTGATGTGTAGCCAAAAATCTCAGGCTTTACTGCAAAGTGCCCTAAAAGTTAATGTGGATGAGTCAATAGAGGGGTAGGAGTTTGCAAGAGTTTCATTATGAATACAAAAATAGTTACATGGCTGTTTCTTTTTCTTATATACTTATGTGCAGTTTGTTGTATTGAATGTTTTTTTCTGCAATAACTAGTAAGTCAGAATATCTGTAGTGAGGGATGGATTTATTCTAAGATCTTAAAAAAAGAATGTTGAATTGGTGAGGGGAATCTTGAAATAAGGGAGAAACTCTTCTTTGAGCATTAATAAAGATCCCTTCTGGCATTTCATTCTGCCCCAGAAAGCAAAGAATCCCTCAGTCAAAGAAATAAAGCAGATTTATTTTTTGACTCTGGCTTTTCTTCCATGATACATCTTCTTCTGGAATCTTCTGTACTAGTTCACTTTATGAAGAGTTGATCTCTCCCTCTCAAAGGATGTTAGGCTCAATTATTTCTTTTTAGTGTTTCTGTTTTTTGTTTGTTTGTTTGATTGTTTGTTTTAAATCCTGGGAAGCTGGTGGTGCAAGGCTGTTTCCTCCCTCCTTGTCAACATACTGGCTTTAGCCTGAAAACTGGCACACCCTGCAAAAAAAGCTGACTATGACTTTGATGGATTTGGTTTTGTCACAGAATTTATAAAAGTTTCACTTGTTTATGGAAACAATTTTATATAATTTAACAGTGGCTCAAATTGTTGCATGTAGATTACAACATTAAAAATTTACCAAAGAAACTGAGCTTGGCTCTGTGTGTTGAAATGAGAACACTGAAGTGCCTGCAAACTTTCTACTTGACCATATGTTTCAAAAAGCATAAGTGACCTTCAAGCCTGCAAAATCTATTATGTGTACAGATGTGGTTTGGCCTCTGCATGTATAGATGGATATGCAGGACAGATCTGAGAACTATTTAGAAATATCACAGTTTTCTGGTTCACTGAATGACATTAACCAGTGTGCATGAATTCAAGGTAAAGAACAGATCTCATAATCTGAAAGTACCTTGCAGTTTTCCTCAACTATTTTGTAAGAAACATGCAGTTCTTTCCCCCAGACTTTGCTTTTGAGGGAAGAAGAATAAGCTATTATTTAGTTTCCCTAAAATCATTTAAAATGCATTTAATTTCCTGTGATAGACAGCAGTAAAAATGCCAGAAAGCAGCAAGTAGCAGCTATTCATTAAAAAAAAAAAAAAAAAAAAAAAAAAAAAAAAAAAAAAAAGCAAATTTCCTAATAGGACTAGAAGGGGTCTTGAAAGACTAGAGTAATCTGTCTTGGATATGTGGGCTATGTTTGTCTATTCTGTTTTTAAAAGACTTCCCAAAGAAGGCAATTCACAATGTCACTGTTTCCCTTCTAGTGCTTCTCTTCTTTAATAATTAAACATTTTTTAATGTTTAATTTTTTTACTGTTTACTGTCTTAAATTTCCTTTGATGCTCACCACGTATTATCATCCATTTTTATTGTACGTGGGGAAACTACTGATAATGGTTCTCTTCAGAAAAAATAAAAAAAAATTATTAAAGAACTTCAAAGCTTCCCTATGATGAAGCCTATGTCTCCAAAATCCAGTCTTCTTTTCCAGCGGTTGATCTAGTGGAAGACACTTTGTAAAAACCTGACATTTCTCCCACATCTAGAAAGCTATACTACTCTTTTTTTCACATTTTAATGCAAAATTATAAGTTTTCTGCAAAACATCCTGAAATATTCACAAAACTTTCCAGCATTTTTGCTTCAATTTTTATCAAGACACAATTCCTCCTGCATTCATATTTGTATCATGTCTTCTTTTTCCTACCCACAGTATACTTTTTCGCTTACACAGAATTCAAAGACCCAGTTTGTTGCTGCTTGTTGTGAGCTTCCCTGTGCATATGGCTCTGTAAAGAGTATTCAAGTATATTAACTGTCTTTCCAGCACATATATTCTTTTATTTCCCAAGAACTTTCTATGACCTCAACAGTATGTTTTTATTTAGATTCAGGCTATGTCCCGACTGCCCCTGGGAGTAAAACCACAGAGTAGATGAATTGCATCCTATTTTCTGAGCCAACTGTATGCAACCCATCACTGGGCACCAAAGGCCTGAAGCTTAGCTCTGCATGGCTAAACTTCTGTAAAAGTAGCCTGAGCTCTGGCTGCTTACAGACCTGCTTCTCCCTCTGGCACTCTGTGTCAGGACCCTTCTGCAAAAGACCCCTGTCAACCTACACACATCCAACAGTATTTGAAAAGCCAAAAAAACACAACTCGTTGAACTTGTTTCTTTGTTAGCTTCTCCATCAGAGAGCATTCAGCACTGCTTCCATATTTAATACTTTTCCACATAGATTTTCCACCAACACAAAGCAAGTGAAAAAGTTGCACAGTTCAGAGATTCCAACATAATCTTTGTCATTGACTTCAGTGAGAAATTTTTGTGGTCTGCTTTTTTGAGGCCTGTGCTTCAATGTGTATTGATGTATTAACAGTTACCTTGCAAAGGCATACAGTCACCATAAAAAAACTAGTTCACGTAAAAGATATTGCAAAGATTTTTCCTATCTTTGAATGAAGCATAGCAGCAATATTTGTTACACTTGCCATTTGGAATAACTAATACTAACTTTTGGGGTTTTTAAAATCACAGATTCATAGAGTCATCCTGGCTGAGTGATTTTAATCTGTACTGGTAATGTAAAACATGGAAAGATAACTAAGAGCAGTGTTTTCTTCATTCTAAGAGCTTTATCATTGCCAATGTAGCACAATAGTTATAGTAAATTAATATATGGCTGTTACGAAATTTGCATCCTACACCATTTCAAATACACGGATTACAGTAAATTACAGCTTTTATTACTTTAGTATTTTGAGGGTTTGTTCAGTTTCACAGCTTAACTCAGAAATTAGAGATATTAGTATGTCACCAAAATGTCTCAAATGTAGATTTGCCTAGTCTTTTTAATGTAGAAGTACCTGGTTAAAACAATAGTTAATAGAGCCCCAGAAATAACCAGATTTAGAGAGGAATTTAGACAGCTGTATGCATTATGAACATGTTTGTTGCAACCATCAGTGCATTTCTCAGTCACTGATGAAGTCGGTAGAAGTAAGGGAGCATAACCTCAGGGAGGAAGACTCTCTACTGATCAGTGAGGATTGGGTTAGAGATCACTTGAATAAACTGAAAACACACAAATCCATGGTCCCGGATGGGGTGCAGCCATGTGTGCTGAGACAGATGGCTGGTGTTACCGAGCTGCTCTCCATCATTTTTGAAAACTCATGGAGAACAAGAGAGGTGCCTGAGGACTAGAAGACAGCCAGTGTCACTCCAGTATTCAAAAAGGGCAAGGAAGACCCAGGCAGCTATAGGCCAGTCTGTTTCACCTCCAGCCTTGGAAAGATAATGGAGAAGCTCATTCTGGAGTCCATCTCTAACCACTTGAAATAAGGTTATAAGGAGCAGCCGACTAAGGGGAAATCTTGCTTGCCCAACCTGATATCCTTCTATGGAGGCATGACCAAAGAGGTAGATGAAGGGATTGCAGTGTATGTCATATACCTTCACTTCAGTTAAGCTTTTGACACAGTCTCCCATAATATCCTCATAACAAAACTCAAGAAATGTGGGACAGACAATTGAACTGTGAGGTGGGTTGATAAATGACTCAACAATAGAGTTCAGAGGGTTGTGATCAGCATCCCAGAAGCAAGTTGGAGCCCTGTGGACAGTGGTGTTCCCCAGTCCTGTCTCCGGTTTTGTTCAATATCTCCATCAGCGATCTGGATGAGGGGATGAAGTGTACCCTCAGCAAGTTCGCCAAGGATATAAAGCTGGGAGGGGTGGCTGATACACCAGAAAGCTGTGCTGCCATCCAATGAGGGGATGTCCTGCTGGAATGCAGCTTCATGGAAGAAGACTTTGGAGTCCTAGTGGACACTAAATTCTCCATGGGTCAGCAATGTGCCCTTCTGGCCAAGAGGGGCCAATGGTATCTTGTAGTCCATCAGAAAAAGTGCGTCCAGCAGATCTAGGTTCTCCTCCATCTCTACTCTGTCCTGGTGACACCACACCTGTAATACTGTATCCAGTGTTAGGTTCTTTGGCTCAAGAGAGACAGGGATCTATTGGAGAGAGTCCAACAGAGAGCTATGAGGATGATTAAGGGAGTATCTCCCCTATGAAAAAGACTGAGAGAACTAGGGCTGTTTAGCCCTGAGAAAAGAAGACTGAGAGGGGATCTTATTAATTTCTACAGAAATCTGAGGGTTGGGCATCAAGAGGAAGGGGCCAATCCCTTTTTCATGGTGCCTAGTAATAGGACAAGAAATAATGGGTTTAGGCTAGACCTCAGGAAGTTCCACCTCAGCATGAGGAGAAATTTATTTATTGTGAGGGTGATGGAGCACTGGAACAGTCTGTCCAGAGAGGTTGTGGAGCCTCCTTCTCTGAAGACTTTCAAACCCACCTGGATGTGTTCCTCTGTGGCCTGCCCTAGATTATCCTGCTTTGGCAAGGGGGTTGGACAAGCTGATCTCTAGAAGTCCCTTCCAACACGTAACAGTCTGTGATCTATGAGGAGTCATTATGGTTTTAGCAGAAAATGTATGTCACCTTGAAGTAGAGAAAGATGTGATTTGGTCAATACAGCATCTCTTTCATTTTCTGTGTGATTTTGCCATAAGCAAGAAGACAAAAGTAAAATAAGATAGAAGTCATTGGCAATGGAAGAAATTAAAACAGATGATGATAGATAATTCATTTGTGATTTTGCACCAAACTACTGCCCGTAATATCACTTGATATATTTAATTTCTCATGCATTTATATTACAGCAGGTCTTGGAGATATCAGTGTAGATGTGCATTAGGGATGGTACATGTAGATGAGTAGCACAGCACTTACCGTCCACAAGGCAGCAGTAGATATCATGTCCCTTTGTTTATGTGGTCATTAAATAGAGGTAATTACTTTAACAGATAGTTCTGGCTGCATACAGCCAAGGAAGTCAGACCAGTTGTGCATAAACTGCCTTCAGGGACAGAAGTCAGGTATGCACTGGGTTCCCTCTCACCTTTCCACACCATCTCCCTTTCCCTTCCTGGGTCACACTGGGGCTTACCACCAAAGTGAGAGCCAACACTTGGGAACAGGAACTTTAGGTTGAAGTACAAGCCCAAGCCTAACATGAAAAGACAGCTTTAGTGAGTAAAGCCCGTGATTCAGGCTTTCTTACAGGACATTTCTCGGAAGTAAGCACAAAATTATGCATCTCTTCTCACACCTCTTCATGTAAGAAACACTCTGGGTTAAGATTCATCTGTGGTACACAGCCTAAGAACTGGAGATAAAATGAACTAACACTGTTATTCTGGGAACCCTCCATACATTTCAAATTGATTTAGTTTCAAGCAGAGCGAGCAGCACACTCCACATACATTTTAAATCCTAGTGTGGAATAATACTGTATGTGCTGAAGTGCCAAGGCACAGCAGGCAAGAGGGCCATTCAGTGTTGAACCTTACTGATTATGCCAGCTTCTGCCACAGAACAGTACTCCACAACTCTATGATTTTTTCAGTCTTAATACAAATAAGATGACACAATAATAGAGAAGGGAAACAGCTGTCTGTCTTTTCTCCAGGGCCTAATTACAACAGCAGGTGAAGCAATACTAGAGGCTCAGCTCTAATATGGTAAGTGAAATCTACCTACCTACACAGCTGTTTTATTTGTGAGGGGTGGCAGGGCTGGCAAACAAATCTTGATACAAAAAATACCAAGGAAATTTGTGAGCAACAACAGGAAAAGTAATTGTGTATGCAGTTTTTTATTATGTGTGAATAGGAAACTGATATTTGGTTTGATACCGATTTTTCTCTTCAAAACATGCTGTTATTTACAGTAGTGGATATATTTTTTTCAGAGATTCAGTGCCGCATGGTTTATGCTGTGTCTCAATCATAGCATTATGTTACATAAGGCACCAGCTGTGTCCTGAGATGAGTCAGCTGCCAAATATTGTATTAAAAATCTATGGTCTCATAATGTATCAACAGGCTTTGAAGTAATTAAGTCTCTCTTTTTTAGTTTAATGCAAGCTATTTCAGAATGTAATAAAACATATTTTGGAAGCAAGGCTTATCAGGTTCCATTATAACTGCATTTAGCTTTTTTCACTCACCAGTAATGCACAACTGTCAGACTAATGAGAATTATAACAATGCATGCTTGGTTTACTCAGTGCATGGTAAGGCCTGTTCGGCATGCCAGTCATTTGTAGTTGTAACCTAAACCTCAAACTTGCTTTTGTTCAACAGACTAGGTGCTTCATATCATCACTCACTACTTGCCAGAGCTCCATTGCTGCCACAACACAGCAGACCCTCAGACAGTTAAGAATGTCTCAGGACTGGGGCCATGGTGTGAACTGGTACAGGAGAAAAGTCCATCCTCAGAGGAGCTCTTGTTCTATATATAGACACTTACAAACACTCTGTTCACGAGTGAGATAACACTTCAATGTGAAGTGATGACAGAGACAAGGCCTGGCTGGCAGAAGCTCTAGAGAATGATAGAGTGACTCTGCACCTTTCTCCTTCTGGTGGAGATGCTTGCACCAGACTGCAGAACTCATAAGGCACTTTTTCATTCTCTTGGGACAACAGCACATACAGAATGACAGTCTGGATGGTTCAGATGTTTTGTGCTGGGGAAAAGTACTGTTAATTTTTAATCTACAGTTTTCAATATACTTACAGGAGAGATGACAAAGTCAAAAAGTAGTACCTTATTCTGAGACCAGAGAATGCTGAATTTTGTGATAATCCTTAGCTATAGGAAAAAAAGTCATTCCACAGTCTTGCCCAAGGTACAAGCCAGAGTGTTTGTTCAAGGTTCAAGGATTTCTTTATGTACCCTCACATATGAGTACTGCACAAGCATGGGTAGACTTTGATCTGAACTCAATATTCTCTGTGCAGCCAACTTTCATATTCTCTTGGCCACCTCCACTGAGAAGATCTGTTGTCACAGGCTGCAACTGGTAGAATTTCCTAGACATCTAAGCACTCATGCTTTGGTAGGACACACCAGTGCAGCCTGTTAAATAAGTCACTAGCCAGTCGTAATAAGTATATATGTATGCTGTCTGCATGCTTAAAAGTTCTCAAACCCAGGCCAGCTGACCAGCTTACCTACAGCCACCAAACATGATAAACAAGAAAAAATGTTGCACACCCAAGTTCAAATTAGCCAGCAGTGCTTTCTCTGGCAAAATGGCTACTACATTGTTAAGATTGGCAAATTCAGTTCACTACATATAATGTTCTGAACTGGTCTATGTGCACACATCTGTCAACCTCTGGAAGCATCAGGGTGCTGTAGATTCATAGGCATTTACAAAATAGATCCATACTGGCTCTGATCTTTTGTAATCTCTTAACTTCTATGTATAGGATCTATTAAAAATTCTGAAGACAAAGACATTAAGCCAGGAGGCTTCAGCCCTCCTGATACATATAGTGTAACAAGACCTATGAAGGATGTTTCCTATCAAGTCTAGGAAGGCATCAGTAAGGTACTATAATAATCCTCCTTCAGTGGTGAGAACTGAAATAAGCAGAAAGAACTGTGCTGGCTCCAGTTTCCATTGTTCTACCAAAAAAAAAAAAATAATGCCTGATATACCCCAGGTATAGCTTGCTGTTTGCAGGCAAAGGGATGAAGCCACAGCTGCCTTCAGTCATGAGTTTGGAGTGTGCGATATCCCACGCAGGTCTGAAGGGGATGAATCACACCGGCCCACAGTCACTGAGTCATCCACCCAAGTCTCGACATTAAAAGTTACATAGTGATTTAATCAAATGGTGTCATATAATGCCTAATAATAGATTTTACACTGATTATTGTTAATTTCATAGCAAGTTGCTTTGTACTACTTCCAGCCCATAACTGGGTAGCAGTTTGTTGACACATTCAATCTGATAATCTAGTTTCTTGTGTCTGTCTACCTGCTTCCCTGACCAATTCAGCCTTGTCCAAGTTGTGATGTATTAAATATTGGATCCTACCACAGGATACAACAATCAAGAGAAAAGTTGTGTGAGGTACACAGAAGAGGCAGGTTGACTATATTCTCTGTCATAAATCTCAACTCTGGAATCTGAGACTATGAGACTATTTACATAGCTAATTTTCATTCTGTGATACAAGGTAAGTAATAACTTTAAAAAAAAAAATCTCATTTTGCAGTCATAGCTAAGGCTTTTATTTTCATGACTGAAATAACTGAAGATCTCATCTTTTACTCTGTCAAGCAAGTCCCCTGATTCCTCTGGGTAATTTTTTTAATTGTTCATTTTAAGAACCTACAACAGTACAGAAGTCACACTCATTTGCTGCCACTATCTTGTTTTAGATAGTGTAAAGCTCTAGCATACAGATAAAACTGTGGCATCCTGTGAGTTAACAAATAACTGAAGTGCAACCATGGACATATGGAAATATCACTATTTATTTAAACTAATGAAGTCATAATTAAAAGTGTAATTATATAAGCAGTCTCCTAACATGCCTGTTCTTTTAAAGAAAAACAAAGAGCCTGGAGCATGTGAGGAAAACACCAGGGAGTTGTGTAATCAAGATTTGTTTGTATGTTATTTCTTGGAGTAAAATTATTTTATTTTTCCAACAGTCCTATGTGTTTTCCTTTACCTTACAGTTTTGCATATAGATTCTGAGGCATTAATAATGAATATGAGACTTCCTGTTAATATTAGTTTTTATCAAAAGTAAACAAGAATATGAAAAATAATTTTCTTAAATGACTACTCAGTACCAATTACATTTTTAATTAGAAATAACACAATGATCCAGAACCAAATATTGGTATATAGAGTTCTGACTGTGTTTCAAAAGAATTAGAGATCTATAAGTGAGAAAAAATGAAAAGTCGGATATTCAAGCCACTAATCATTAAAGGGAAAAATGTAAATAACCCTTTTTGAATTCCACTTTTTTTTTTTTTTAATTCCACTTTTTTTTTTTTTTTTTTTTTTTNTTTTTTTTTTTTAGAATCTATAACTTGTGATTTTCTAATCTTTTAAACTTTAAGAAAAAATTACTATTATCCACTTAATGGTATTATGATATATTTGAAGTTACTCCCTTGTCATAAAAATTATTAGAAAATAACTTTCCCAGAACAGAATGGGATGAATGAATAAGAATGAATAAAAATGAATAAGAATGTAGGTACCTTTATCCCTATTTATTTTATATTATAATATTAAAAACCCTAGTAGAACTATGTCATAGAGTCTACAGCATGAGCTGTTTTAATCAGGCAAGCTCATTCATTTGTATTATAAATCAATTCAAAATTTGTCTATTGTAGCTGTATTTTAGCACCACCCTTAATAATTTGGTGCAGTTTCAATATGTTACAGCTTAAAATTCTCCATCTCAGTCATGAGACTGTACTTTGTACAGCCTTGCAAACCCTTTTTCTATATCCAAATAACTTTATTTCACAGGCTTTAGAACCATGTTCTTTTCAAAAGTGGATTTAATTTGAACATTCAACCTTCCATTATCCCTTTTTAAAGATGCCCCTCTGTCCTCACACTATCCTTGCTAGTGTTTACCTCACTAGAGCTCTGGCACTGATATCATACTTGTTCCACAGAGTCCAAGCCCTTCAGGGACAGTCAGTCCTTTCTTTCTGCATTTTTTTGTTAAACTTTTAGACAAAAGAGTGTTGATATCAATACAAGAAAAATTCCTGTTGCTTAGGACCACTGTTTATTTCTGATGCCATGAGCAGTGTATTGTTTCTCTAGCTCCTGACAGAAAGCAATAAAATTTTAAACATTGGAACTATTAAACCAGTTGTGCTAATAATTGAGTTGTGCTTAAAAAGTTGCTTACATGTCCAATACATTCTTTAATGCATAATTCAATGAAAGTAACAAAATGTAGTAATGATTCAGGTAAAGACAGGTTCATTCAATCTTAAATTTTGACCATATCATGGTAAATTCAGTGATACAACACCTAGAGTGATACAATCACTTAAATTTTTATTTTGTGTTTTTTTCTACAAATTCTTTACATTTCATATTCACATATACGAATTCACATATTCAGCCCCACAGACACCTGCTGTAAGATACATTTCTCATCCACTAGAGTTTCTCAAGCCTTTAGTGTACTTAATGATTCCCAAATCTCTGCCAATACTGAGATTCAACAGACTTTCCATTTTAAGTAAGCCACTTGTGTTCTTAAAAAATGTATTATTTAGAGGAACAAACACACCCAGAGACACACAAAAAAATGAAAAAAAAAAAAAGTTTGTTTTCAGTTAAACCTATTGCTATAGAATACAAACCAGGAAGGCTTTTTTTATCTTTAGCATTGTGTAAACGTAACTGCCACTGATTTTCCCAGTTTGCATGTCATTCCAGTTCTACTTTATACTTTAATTTTGGAATGCAGTACATGAGGCAACCAATGTAGTATGTAGAGTTTAAGTTTCTGTGATACCAAAGGCACATTTGAGAGTTGTTCTTATTATTGTCTTCATTTGGCCCTGCATTGATCAGAAAAGTACAGGAGTTTGTGAAATGAAGAAACTTCAAACCAGAATCAAAGCTCTTTTAATTAGGATTTTCTTTGTATTGTCCTATTTAATTGCATTTCCACAGATAGAGAAGGAAAAATCTACCTTCAGCAGAGTTAGTTTTGGCGCCTGCATCATTGCAGTCCTCTGGAAAGCTAAATGAGTCTTAAACAAGTAAAAGCAAAACTACTGATAAAATGCATATCCTCATCCTCAAGCACACAGCATTTTAATTCTAAACCTACTCCCTCCCCATCAGCACTTACAACCTCTTGTTGATGAAAACCTCAGAAGAAACACGATTCAGAAGTTACAGGTGAAAATAATGATTATAGTAGAGCTTATGTTTTAGCTTATGGAATGATTATTTTTTAGATGTGCTTTTTCCTCTGGCCTTTATCATGCCAGCCTATCTATACATTCAGGTTTTGACAGGTAGAAGGATATAAATGACAAAGAAAATAAAAAATATATACTTGGAATATTCGGAAGCAACAGTAAAAAAGAAAGATAACAAGTCAAGATGCCAAGTCTTGTAAACTCAAAAACTGAGAGGGAGCACAGATAAAATTTCCTAAATTCTGTCAAATATTCTTTGACAAGTGCTGAGGGTTTCCTGTTATGGGAGTTGTTCTGGGAAGGTGGTTGGTCATTCGGTTTTTAATTTATTTTTATTATTTTTAAGAGGGTTGATTTTCTGGTTCGACAAAAGGGTTCATTCTCTTTTCAGGGGGCAGAGCTTTTTACAGTTTGCTTTTTAGAGCTATTCTCATGTGTTCCTCTGTGAGAGAAACACCTCAAAGACACAAAATTTTTCACTGAGAAAATCAAGTGAAAAAAATTTTTAAATTCCGCTGAAGAAAATCTGAGAACTGTTAGAGTATGTGTGTTCACACTTTTTTTTTTTTTTTTTTCATTACAGAACTATCCAAACAGACTCAAAGTGTAATGGAGATATTACTTTAGCAGTAACGGGGGACCAAAGGAACTCTAATATCATCCTTTAAAACTGGGATTTTAAGTCTGGAACTGGAAAGGACCCATACACTTCCATAAAGGCCAAAATCATATTCTTTCCTTCAAAATACAGTGGTGGAAGACTTCATTACTACTTCATATTCCTCTAGGCCTGTGGAAGAATCTGTCGCATAAATCATGAACATGAGAAAAGTGAAGATAAGAGTGGCAAGTCAACCTTAGCTGTCTCCCAGATTTGAAAGTTTGCTATTTCAGTTGGATTTTTGGTCTTTGTGCTCTTGATGCCAGGCTATATGCAGCTTGTCATCCAAACAGTTCATAAATCTGTGATGGCAGTACTTTATGCAATCCACAATGTGCCCTTTTCCCCTGAAGACAGAGGTTAAAAATATTTTAAAAGTTGCCTAAACACTGTCTCTTGTGTTTCACTACAGAACTTTCTGTACAACAGGAATGTGTCAGATGGGAAATAGATATAAAAGAAAGTTACAGTCATAGCCTGCAGCAGATATTGCTAAAGATGTGTATAAGNTTTTTTTTTTTTTTTTTTTTTTTTTTTTAGAATCTATAACTTGTGATTTTCTAATCTTTTAAACTTTAAGAAAAAATGACTATTATCCACTTAATGGTACTATGATATATTTGAAGTTACTCCCTTGTCATAAAAATTATTAGAAAATAACTTTCCCAGAACAGAATGGGATAAATGAATAAGAATGAATAAAAATGAATAAGAATGTAGGTACCTTTATCCCTATTTATTTTATATTATAATATTAAAAACACTAGTAGAACTATGTCATAGAGTCTACAGCATGAGCTGTTTTAATCAGGCAAGCTCATTCATTTGTATTATAAATCAATTCAAAATTTGTCTATTGTAGCTGTATTTTAGCACCACCCTTAATAATTTGGTGCAGTTTCAATTCTCCTTGTTCGTTTCTGTTTTGAAGGCAATATGTTACAGCTTAAAATTCTCCATCTCAGTCATGAGACTGTACTTTGTACAGCTTTGCAAACCCTTTTTCTATATCCAAATAACTTTATTTCACAGGCATTAGAACCATGTTCTTAACAAAAGTGGATTTAATTTGAACATTCAACCTTCCATTATCCCTTTTTAAATATGCCCCTCTGTCCTCACACTATCCTTGCTAGTGTTTACCTCACTAGAGCTCTGGCACTGATATCATACTTGTTCCACAGAGTCCAAGCCCTCCAGGGACAGTCAGTCCTTTCTTTCTGCATTTTTTTGTTAAACTTTTAGACAAAAGAGTGTTGATATCAATACAAGAAAAATTCCTGTTGCTTAGGACCACTGTTTATTTCTTATGCCATGAGCAGTATATTGTTTCTCTAGCTCCTGACAGAAAGCAATAAAATTTTAAACATTGGAACTATTAAACCAGTTGTACTAATAATTGAGTTGTGCTTAAAAAGTTGCTTACATGTCCAATACATTCTTTAATGCATAATTCAATGAAAGTAACAAAATGTAGTAATGGTTCAGGTAAAGACAGGTTCATTCAATCTTAAACTTTGACCATATCATGGTAAATTCAGTGATACAAAACCTAGAGTGATACAATCACTTAAATTTTTATTTTGTGGTTTTCTCTACAAGTTCTTTACATTTCATATTCACATATATGAATTCACATATTCAGCCCCACAGACACCTGCTGTAAGATACATTTCTTGTCCACTAGAGTTTCTCCAGCCTTTAGTGTACTTAGTGATTCCCAAATCTCTGCCAATACTGAGATTCAACAGACTTTCCATTTTAAGTAAGCCACTTGTGTTCTTAAAAAATGTATTATTTAGAGAAACAAACACACCCAGATACACAAAAAAATGAAAAAAAAAAAAAAAAGTTTGTTTTCAGTTAAACCTATTGCTATAGAATACAAATAAGGAAGGCTTTTTTTATCTTTAGCATTGTGTAAGCGTTACTGCCACTGATTTTCCAGTTTGCATGTCATTCCAGTTCTATTTTATACTTTAATTTTGGAATGCAGTACATGAGGCAAGCAATGTAGTATGTAGAGTTTAAGTTTCTGTGATACCAAAGGCACATTTGAGAGTTGTTCTTATTATTGTCTTCATTTGACCCTGCATTGATCAGAAAAGTACAGGAGTTTGTGAAATGAAGAAACTGCGAACCACAATCAAAGCTCTTTTAAATAGGATTTTCTTTGTATTGTCCTATTTAATTGCATTTCCACTGACAGAGAAGGAAAAATCCACCTTCAGCAGAGTTAGTTTTGGTGCGTGCATCATTGCAGTCCTCTGGAAAGCTACATGAGTCTTAAACAAGTAAAAGCAAAACTACTGATAAAATGCATATCCTCATCCTCAAGCACACAGCATTTTAATTCTAAACCTACTCCCTCCCCATCAGCACTTACAAACTCTTGTTGATGAAAACCTCAGAAGAAACACGATTCAGAAGTTACAGGAGAAAAAAACGATTATAGTAGAGCTTATGTTTTAGCTTATGGAATGATTATTTTTTAGATGTGCTTTTTCCTCTGGCCTTTATCATGCCAGCCTATCTATACATTCAGGTTTTGACAGGTAGAAGGATATAAACGACAAAGAAAATAAAAAATATATACTTGGAATATTCGGAAGCAACAGTAAAAAAGAAAGATAACAAGTCAAGATGCCAAGTCTTGTAAACTCAAAAACTGAGAGGGAGCACAGATAAAATTTCCTAAATTCTGTCAAATATTCTTTGACAAGTGCTGAGGGTTTCCTGTTATGGGAGTTGTTCTGGGAAGGTGGTTGGTCATTCGGTTTTTAATTTATTTTTATTATTTTTAAGAGGGTTGATTTTCTGGTTCGACAAAAGGGTTCGTTCTCTTTTCAGGGGGCAGAGCTTTTTACAGTTTGCTTTTTAGAGCTATTCTCATGTGTTCCTCTGTGAGAGAAACACCTCAAAGACACAAAATTTTTCACTGAGAAAATCAAGTGAAAAAAATTTTTAAATTCCGCTGAAGAAAATCTGAGAACTGTTAGAGTATGTGTTTTTTTTTTTTTCATTACAGAACTATCCAAACAGACTCAAAGTGTAATGGAGATATTACTTTAGCAGTAACGGGGGACCAAAGGAACTCTAATATCATCCTTTAAAACTGGGATTTTAAGTCTGGAACTGGAAAGGACCCATACACTTCCATAAAGGCCAAAATCATATTCTTTCCTTCAAAATACAGTGGTGGAAGACTTCATTACTACTTCATATTCCTCTAGGCCTGTGGAAGAATCTGTCGCATAAATCATGAACATGAGAAAAGTGAAGATAAGAGTGGCAAGTCAACCTTAGCTGTCTCCCAGATTTGAAAGTTTGCTATTTCAGTTGGATTTTTGGTCTTTGTGCTCTTGATGCCAGGCTATATGCAGCTTGTCATCCAAACAGTTCATAAATCTGTGATGGCAGTACTTTATGCAATCCACAATGTGCCCTTTTCCCCTGAAGACAGAGGTTAAAAATATTTTAAAAGTTGCCTAAACACTGTCTCTTGTGTTTCACTACAGAACTTTCTGTACAACAGGAATGTGTCAGATGGGAAATAGATATAAAAGAAAGTTACAGTCATAGCCTGCAGCAGATATTGCTAATTTTTACAGTAGGTTTTTTTCTGCGTTTCAAAAGGCATGGAGCAAAGATTACAGAAAATCAATAGTTCCCTTGAGAATCAGATTTTATGAGGGAAAAAATCTTACTTTGTAAGCCTATTTTGTTCATTACTTTTATTTTTGTAGAGTAAAAGCAACAGCAACTTACATTGATACTTTCAATGTAGTTCATGTCGGATTCCCTGTAACAGCAGAGCACAACATCTTCTGTAGGTACAGCATACCCTTTTAAAGAAAAAATCTCACTTTCAATCAGTAGCAAGAAATTACAGAGGATACATGGTCTCTAAACAACTATTATTTAAGGATGTTTTCAGTGTTGCGATTACTAAGTATGCCAAAAGCCATGTGCTTTCTATTTATTTCCCATGTGTTTCAAAGGGTCAGTAAAGGCAGAGCCAAAACCTGAAGAAACTTCTGGAAGAGGAAACTGCTGCTGTAGTCCTGCACAGTCTGAGTGCCAAGATGCAAACCCATTCACCAATAAAGCTCCAGTAGAGATGGCTCAGCAAAATCAGGTCTTGATTCACCAAAACGAAGTACTCGGTAAAACCAAGAACATTTGACTGTCTCGTGCTGGTGTTTCCCTGCTTTTTCCTCCTTGTGCCACAGACCTGCTGCTCTTCCTGGCTCAACATACACTGAAGTTGGAAACACGAGAACAGCCTCACCTTGCTGCCAGAGTGCACCCATCCGAGCAAAGGAAACAAAAGTTTCCTGATCTGCTGATCAGCCACTGCAATTAACACAGTGGTGTTTCCAAGAAAATATGGTCATGGGAAGACAGTGTCTTCGTTTCTTTCTTAAAGATTTCTCCTGACAAATAACAACCTTTTCATTGTTAATAAATTTCATCTTTGCAGCAGATGGATGCATTAGTTCTGCAATTCATTTTGTAAATTAAAACTTCATCTAAAGCTTTTGATTTACTAATTCATACCTGTTATTACAAATTAACAATTATTAAGCTTTACTCCTGAACATTCATATTCTAATTTTTTTCGATTTACAGCCATCCAGTTCTTTGGCTGCTCTGTATCCCACTGAGGAAAACACAGTAAATGTAAAAATAACTCAGCTCTCTACCAACTCATTCCTTGCTGGCAGCGGAACACATAAAGAAAAGCAGGATTTAGCAATAGTAAATGCTTATAAGTCAATGGCCTGAATAACTAAAGGAGTCTCCAAAATCTAGGAAACTTCACAGACAAAATTTGTCAGCTCTTCCCTCTGCTTTCCATCAAGAAACCTCTAGTTCTGCAATACCTGATGGTTATTGTTGCTGTATCACACAAGCAAGGGGATAAACTCTGAAGAAAAGGGCTATGTTTAGAAAAGCTGAATAACATTTAAAATATTTATCTAGCATCTTCTCTTTGAAACTGCAAATTACGTGACATCATTTTCCTTCAAATAAATGTTTCCGGATACATTGTCATTAAGGACATTACTAGGAAGTGGCATGTGGGACCAGACCCATTAAAGGGTTTACTTACTCAGAACTGAAGGTTAAACATGATTCAGTGCATTCTTGACAGCTCTGCCTATGCTTCAAGGTAGTTTTCATCCAGTGCTCTTTGGAAGGTTACAATGTTCAGCTGTGCCCACAGTATTATAGTCTAACTCTCCAGTGGTCATAATAGCATGGGCATAATTCTGTATCATCACACAACCCTGTGGCTCCTAGACATGACCTAGCTACTGTCATTGTCACTCAGAGCTCTCAGCAGCTCCCTGTCTGCCTTCATCTCTTCACAGCTTTGTCTGAAGCTGGCCCTCACACCTGAACTGATTTACCAAAAGCTCAATCTAACAGTTTGCATCAGAACAGAACAACTCCCTTGCTCTTGTTTTACCCACTAGATACCTTCTCTGAAGTTTCTGATTTTGCAAAAGGTAAATTTCAATGTACAAAATAGGGTTGTAAAACAGAGCATGGAACTTCTCCATTTGACCATCAGCTTTTGTAATTCTTTCATTACTATCTCTGTGTTATGTAACTTTCTGAGACTGAGGTGAAATAAAGCACACAGCAGTTGTTAACATGTGAGCGTTAATTGCTCTGGATTTTCCTCTAAAAGCATCACAAAGTGTGAATGCAGGACTAAGGCCTCAGTGATGCAGAACTCTCTTCTGCCTTAAATGGTTTCTCACAGGTGTTTAATAACATTAAGCTTCTTATTGAGTTCCCATTAGTTCCCCTTCAGCAGTTAAAGTGGTGAGATTAACTATCCCTCCTGACTACTTGAAGTAATACACAACCGTGACTTTACGAGGAGGTGCACATGAGAGGGACCTGGTTGGAGCTCAGCAGAGCTGGTGTGCCTTAATAGAGCTCTAGGCCATCAGTAGGTCACTGAAAGCACAGAAAGACAAAGGATGGGAGCGGGACTGTCAGCCAGCAATGCCATTGCTTGAATGTCACCTTTTGGAAGTTGCTTTCCTGTTCAAAGCTGTCTGAACAAAGTTCAGGAATTTCTCAGTCCTTTTTCTTAAATTCTGATTGATTTTGTGCTCTCGTCCTCACCTCTCCTAATCCCAAACCACTCCAGGTAAGATTAGCACTACAGTGTGTGGAAGTTGGTCACCAAGGTAATAATATGGACATTAATCTAGCCAGAAATATCAATGCATAGAAAAATATCCTTGACAATTCCTTGAGGGTTTCTTGTCTGTGTTCCTCATCTTTAATCTGTTTCTAAAATAGAGGATTTTTAGATTCTTTGCTCCTTGCAGGTAGAAATATCCAAACTCTCTTTAGGGATGTTACTTGAGCTCACACACTTCTCCCTTCAGCTTCCATTTCCATCAGTGGGAAACCAAGGAGAGAAGCTGAGAAGGTTAATATTCACCTAGCTCCTCAGACTCAACAAGCAAGGGACCACAATAACTGTATTTTCATTAAGATCCTAAAGAATACACTGGTGGATGTGAGACTTGTGTTTAAAGCAAATCGAAGGGGTATGTATATTAGGCATATCAGATTTACAGCATCTGCATGAAATTTTCAGTTTCATAAATTTCATAAATTATTGCAGCTGTAAAAATTTAATTACTAAGAAGATAACTTTACCATGGTTATCATATATAATGAATCTTAGCAACAAAGTGACAGGCTGGTGAGACACTAGTGTCTTGGAGGAAGAATTGATCATCTGTTACTGAGTGAATATTAACTGATCAAGTGATTATTTTTTGGTCTCAAAAAAAAAAAAGAAAAAAGAAAAAAAAACTGATGAGAATTCAGTATCTTGTATCTGAAATGATGTAGACCTTATCTAGAGAATATTGTTCAGTTTTAGACAACGAGTTTTAAAGATACAGGGGATATAAGGAACACATTATATTTATTAGTGGACAAGAGAATTTTTAAAAATCAGGAAATTTGCATGTGACATATAAGTGTTCCATATAGCATTCTTCTGAAAACGCGATTTATCGAGCTGCTTTTCTGGTTTTGAAAACAACAATGATTTTTCCTTTGGAGGCTATGATAAATTAACCTGACCAATATAAAAGATTATTTGGATTAAATAATGTGCAGTGAGCTTGCTCATCACTAACAGCAATAGTGTTATTACAAAACATCGTAGGCATCTGGGGGGCAAGGGGGACTGGAAGGATGAAGGAGAACAATGGAAGAAGATAAAATAGCAGAGAAAGAAAATCAGAAAATAGGTGGAGTTGGGAGCCATTTTCACATAGGAATCATGTTACAGCATGCTGCATGGATGAAAAATGAGTAATTTTTTTTTTCAAGAAAACACTGGATTGCAGATAGTAGAATGATCTCTCAAATAATTCACAATAAATATCTGCAGGGTATGCAATGTTTTAAAGCTAAAGGGAAAAAAGTAAGGGGTGACTGGGGGGGGAGGGGGGAAACCCACTCAGCCCAGAAACAGTACTCAAAGGAAAGTAAAAAGGCAAAAGGGTGAAGGCAAATGTAGTGTAAGAAATGGGAGAAGTATCAAAGGAGCAGAAAAAAGACATTCACACAAAATGGGGAACTGTTGATAAAGTCTAAAAGAAGGTGAGAGAAAGTGTGAACCCTGTTCAGAGAAGATAACACATCTAACCTGCTGAACAGTATGTGACCAGCTGAAAAATTTCAGATGCTACATTAATCCTGTCATACATGAAATGACATAGGAGGCAAAACCTCTTTATTTTCAATTATTTTCCTGAAGGAATTTTGGTACTTTTTTCAGAAGACTAGTAGTCCCAAATGCAAATATGTTCTCAGACAAGAGCATAAACGTGAGGCAAGAATGAACCTCACATTTCAAGAGATATCTTTTGTAGAAGTATGTCAGTATTTTTACTCATACCATGTCAAATATCTTATTTTGGAATTACTTTAGAAACAAGTATTTATCTCCAACTATGTTACAGGTTTTAATAGACAAAATATTAGATGTGAGACAGAAACCTCGCCAGACATTATCTGAAGTTCTCTCAAATTAATTTTAGTGCCACATCTGAATCTGAACTGAGTTGTTTCTGAGTGCCCCAGGGGCAGGAAAGTTTGCTGTTCGTGGGCAATGAGTGAGAACACTGGGATAGGGGAGAGCTGTCCAATTGAACAGGTTTTAAGTTGAATGTATTACAGTTACATGTCAGGATTGATGCCAGCTCTTCAGTTCTGAAATGAATTACGTTTCACTAACAAAGTTTAATAAGATGATTTGAAGGTAACATCATGTTTTTAAAGTTTACAGTCAAGTGGTGTTAAAGCTAGACATGAACAGTACTATCAGTAGCTATGTTCTCCTCTATGTTGCCATGTACTATTCAACCTCCCACTACTTGGCCCTGCTACCAATGGTGTAAAGAACAGCCAGCTCTCCAGTGTTTGGCAGAGCTAGTTAGCACACTTTCCTGCCAAGAAAGAATAAGTAAGCAAAATCCCAGGTGAGGCAGAAATAACATTTATAGGATGTCAGCAGGTGCCTGTGAATTGTAGGACAAGACTGGCCGAAGGAAGGGTGGGTTTGTGTCCCCAGTACACGTGGACCAAAAGCCCTGCTGATATGAAATACAGAATGCTTCAGACAAACCACAAACTTTTAATCTTTAGCCACACTCTTTAGCAGAGGCATAAACCAACCTGACCTCAGGCATTCCAACTGTACCTGCCTGACCCATAATACCATCCACCACTTGCAGATCTTCTCTTTGGGTTCTCTCTTCTTGTCCAGCTCTACCTCTGCCAAGCAGGACTCCCCCCTCAGCTCTGCAAAACAGGGGAGGGTTAGGGTTGGTTCTGAGGTTAGGGCCAGTGTCAGATCTGAAAATTTCCTTCCTAGGAAGCTTTTTCTGTTAAGAACATGGCTTCTAGCATCTCCCACTTCAAGGCCAACCCAGCTGGCTTACTAGCAGTCTGGTCCTTACAGAGTCTAAGAAGTTATATTTTCCCTTAAGGAGCAACTCTAGGGAAAGACCCCTTTCAAACACTCTCAGGCATATTACTAATTTTTTTGCAATTCTTAGACTTGGAGTCTGGCCTGTACCTCTCATGCTGAGAAGCTTCTTACAGTGTAAGGGGATATGGAGACAATATGTGATGTGAGCAGGTGCCTAACAGTGCTTTTACAGAAGCTTATGGACAGATACTGAGCTATCATCTTCCCTTACCCACTGGGAGTGTGTGAAAGCAGTCCTCATTAAATTCTGAAATAGCTCTAGATATTCAAAGTGACCTATTTGTCTTTTTTAAAAAAGGTTATTCTATCTTATTCCCATTAGTACCAGTTAATTGAGATGTGAATGCTGTGCCTGGGCTGAACCCATCATAATCATTTCACGAGGGGCACTAAGCAGCCTTCACCATGTAACAACACTTGGCCATCCTCACTGTCAACCTGTACACAGGTTTTCAAATCACTGTGTTTGAGAGGAAAGGAATTGCATTCTGTAATCGGTTTCCCTGAATGCTGAAATTGTGTGCTACATATGCCTATCAATATTACATTTTTTAATATCAATACCGCAGATTTTCTAGTTGTGTTCCAGGCAACATAAAACTGTGGAAAGCTATGATATTATATATGGCCATAATATTAATACATTCAGCCAGAAAACACATATTACATTTCAATGTATTTTTCTGTACTGAAATGTGATTGACATTTTAAAAATATCTCCATTTTAAATCACATTTACTGTATTTAGATGCTGCTTAATTGGCAGCACCCCAGTGGAAACAAAATACCATTTCAGCTTCTGGAAACTCAGCCTCTACTAATAAGTGTGTTGAGATAAAACAGCTGATATTTCTTGAAACCCTGTATAATCCAAATGCACACCAAACAAAATACAGCATTTAGCACCCACAGCAAGGCAGAGAAGTAGCATAAAGTGGAAAAGGGAAATGTATCTGGAAGAGCACTGGGGTGAACACCATTTCATAGACACTAGCAACAGTGAACAGACTTCCTAGTATCAGGTGCACAAGTTTAATGGACACGTGAATCTTACCATTAAACTATTGTTCAATAATGCTGTCATTAACTACATCAAATACAGTACCATATTTAAAGGAAAATATGTCTTTCAAGCTGATTGCTAAAGGGAATGTGATAGTTTCCTTTTCTCTGATACACTGTCAAACTGACAAATGATACATTGTCAAACTGAACCTAAAGAAGAACAGATTAAATATTTCAGATTTCTGTTGTTATTATTATCATTATTATTTTTGTTGTTGTCATGCCTGTTATTACTATTACCACCTGTTAAGGAATAATATTTTCTCCTCGGTTACTGAGCAATAATGTTGACTGTAAAATTTTGTGAAGCATGGTTAATCACTCAAGGTAAATTATTTTTTTCATGAAAATGCTTGCAACTGGCTTGATAAATGATATCCAAGTTATTTCCTGTAAAAGTGTAATACAATTTAAAGAAGAATAACTAGACAATGGTTTGAGAGGATATGAATCAAAGACACAACAGTTTAGAAGCATGCTAGTTACTCTGTATGTTTTGTACTTCTCTGTATACTTTCTTTAGGAGTACTGTACCTTCATGTTTCAACAGGCGCAGGACAAAACTGGGCTCTTTCTTCCCTCTTCTGATTTTTCCTATAAGGATAAGAGAACAGGGTGAGCCAGCTCCACATTGCAGGTATATTAGGCTTTTAATCACATACCATCTTGTAATGTAAATTAGTTACTGCCACTCCACCCCTGGCTACTCAAGGATTAATGGCATTTTTTGTCCATTTTCTTAAAGCAGAAGACTCATTTAAAAGTTCTTTTCTGAGAGAAAAATGAAAAGCATATAACTGTTATTTCATAGAAAGGCTATAAACCACACACATTTAATGATTCTTTACAGTAAATGATTATAAATAATAATTAAAAATATTTTCTATTATTTTAATATGTGAATATGTTTTCTTTTAGACTCTGGCCTACCTTTAGACATAATTTTGGAAATCTTCAGCAGTATAAGAACTCATAAATTCTTTTTTATTTCCACTATGACATATCACAGAAACAACATTACACATGGTTTCATTTCTATTGGTATATTATTCTCACCACCAGTATGTTTATCTTCAGCTTTATAATTTAAAAAAAAAAAAAAATTGTTCATTTATTCTGTTGCATTAGAATCAGGACAGCATTATCTATTGCCTATGAGAAGATGATATTTATCTCTGTCTTATTTAAATGGATTATACCGTGTTAACAGCTGACAGAATTCAAAAGGAAGAAACCTTAATGTATCCCTTTATTATTGCATTAATATTCTAGACCATTAGTTATTTTCTTCCCACTGAATACTCGTCTAGTTCATTTTCAGGTGAATTATTTTTCTGATCCTCTAAGTATTCAAGCTCTATTGAATTCCAGCGTGACTTATGACTTCAACAATTCTAATTTTCAATTCACATTTAAAATTAAACCAATACTTGTGAATCAAATTCTCCCAGAAATGGATGTAAGTCAGGGATACAAATAACTGCATCCCTAGAACTATCCTCCAGGTGCCTTCTACCCCTGGAGATGCTGAAGATGAATAAGCAGGATGTTATGGTTTGGGTATTTTTACTGCAATGTACTCTGCAGTGATTCTGCCTTTGGGCTTCTGCACGAGATTCAGCTGAGATTATTGCTGAGCAGCTCAATGCCTATGTGAAAATAAATGCCTTTCCAACAGTGGAAGGATGTTTGTCATGCCACAGTTTGGTAGGTGTTCTGTAACATGTCACCTGGGCTCAATATCAGTCTTTGTGTAAAAGCTAAGGCTGCTTCTAGATTTCTTTAAAGGTTGAGAGGAAGTAGCATCGGTCTTGTTTTTCCCATAACTGCTCATCTTTCACTAAACTGCATCCCCATGGTTTGGGGATAGAGGCTGCAAAGAACTGAAGTTTGCTTGGACTAAAAGAAGAAGAAGAAACAAGTCCTTGATCCTGTCCTCTCCTCCCTGGACTGTTAAGGTATAGTTTACACTTACTTCTTTGTGAATTAGTATAATGTACAACATTGTTGAAACAGAGATGTTAAATCAGGTCTATTGCTTCCCAGAACAATGTGCTTTGTTAAACACAATGAAACCATTTCTACAGGATGTAAAAGACTTCCTTTTTTCAGGGTAAGCCTTTTCTCTCCCAAGAAGATTTCATGTCTGTGTCCCACTCCTTCATTTAGCTCTGAAGAAGGAATTTAAACCTGAGAGAAGCAAGGCTGAAAAGTACTCTCTTGTTTTTATTGTTTCCTCAGTTTCAGTTTCAGGGCAGCTCTGTCCTGCCAAAGTACAGTTTAACTCTGCCCAAAATTTGTTCTGTATCTTACTTTATCTATACCTTCCAGTTTCCTCATTGCCATTGTAGATTAATCCCTACAGCTGACACGTGTGATGAGCTAGGTCCACTGCAGACACCAGGGTGTCATATAGAATCAGCGTGCACCAAGGCAAGAAGCTTATCTCTGTGTCAAAAGTTGAGCAGGAGTCCTGCCTGAAAATTTAGGGTGTATCACTCTCGGTTTGGTTTTTCTAAATTTTTTTCCAGCAAATGGGCACATTTATCCTATATTGTTTAGACATACATCTAAGGATAGGTCAAGCCTCATGCCTCTCCACTAATTACAGGAGTAAGGTAATAAAAGAAAATATAAAGGAATAAGGTAGATAATGGAAGTGGCATGAGCCCTGCTCCTCCTTTCTCAGATTTTGTCATCCCCCTCCCTCAGACATGCAGCTGCAGACTCGTGAGCTCCTCTCTCCTTGAGCACCACAGTAACTCCAGGACAAGGGATTAGGAGCAGGGTCTTCTCTCCCCCAAACATCGTCTCTCTCCCTCACACACTCAAACACTCAGCCAGGACTCCCAGTTTCTTTTTCCATCACAAACGTATTGTCCTAAGCCTACCCTGCTCCCCACCTCCTCTTGCAGGCTCACTGTAGGTGCCCAGTTGGCTGCCCTGCTGCCTCCCAGCAGCACACGGCCAGCAGCTCTTTCTGAAACCCCTGGATGATTTCCTAGGCTGCTGAGAGGCAGTGGATCTTGGCTCTGCTCCTTCTCCTCTCAACAGTACAGTGCAAGGGGCTTGCAGTAAAGCCACCCCTCACTTCTGCTGTGATCCAGGCAAAAAGCATCTGCTGTTAGGATTGCACCCAGCCTGTAAGTGACCCCTGCATTGTACAAACCTCATCAAACAACAGGAAACAACCTGGGGGAGGGACTGTACTCCAGTATGTTACATCTTGTGGCAATTACAGAAAGTTGTTTTTCCCTTCAATTTTTTCTGGAGCTGGGCATTGATAATTAATCCTGCTCCTACCACAGCTAATAGGAACAAGGTCCAAAACCTGGTCACTCTAGTTTCATTTTTTTAGCTTACATTGCCACCTTTAGCTCAGACTGACCCTGACTGAGCATAAAAATGAAGGAGGCAGTTGATTTATTAATGCTATTGCAGACAAAGCAAAAACAAAATAATATGAACAGTAATGTTCTCCTGGGAAAAATAAAGGGAAGCACAATTTCTTGAATTTTGTGCCTCAATACTGTGAAGAGATGAGAGTAGTCACATGAAAACTAGTTAACACTGTATTTACTAATGGATGCACGTTATTATTGCGTTTATGAAGTAATGAACAGAATTTTTGAGCAGTCCTACATATGTACCCAAAATGTTAGTATAACAAAAAAATATGCAAATGCGTAGTTGATATGCAGAAACAACCAGGTGTTGTGTATTTTTTTAAAAAACAAAACAACAAAAAAACAAACGAAAAGCCCACAACAAAACACAGACCAAAACACCTAAATTGACTGCAGCTTTCTTCTTTATTGTTAATTAAGTTTGCAGCTTCTACTTTGAAGACACTAGGAAAGTTATTTTTAGCTTCATCCAAAGCTTGCTGATGTTGACAGAAAGTTTCCCACTGAGTTCAATAGGCTTTGGATCAAGTTCTTAGTATCCTCTGAAATTATTCATCTGATCCACTCTGGTCTACCTGTGATTTGGGGGAGAACTCTCCCTCATTTAAATAACTGAGAAACATAACACAAAATATATTTTGAGAGAGAGAGAGATCAGCATTATTTTGCCTTATCTCTTTAGCTCCTGATCCATCAGCAAAGACACTGGTTAGGAGACTTTTAAACACATTTAATAAATAAGGAAAAGTTTATATAATGGAAGTCATCCAGCCAATTTTGACACAGAAAACCACATTTATTCATACACACTACAACACTAGTCTGAGCGTTGATGAATTAGAAAACAGAAGGTAGAAGAGCAATTTAATGCCTGTTAGTTTGGAGATTCACAAAAATTGTAAGGTTTTGCAATTTCAGGACAAGATTCCCCCTGCATTTCTTGCTTTCTTTTGATGCTTTTTGATTCAAAACCAGAATCAAATGCTTGCAGAGACAGCTCATCAGTAGCTAGACTGCCAAGCTGGATGACTTTGTAAATAGCTTGCACTACCACTCAAATTATTACTGTAACTGAGTAGTTAAACCCAGTACTTAATATTCATGACATTATTCAACAAGCTACTTACAAATATCCTAACATTTTTAAGGGAAGTTATTTCCATCATTCATGCTGACATCTTTAAAACAAAATTTCCATTATGCATTCTGGTCCATATTGTAAGCAACTGATTCATTAATTGAACATTTTTTAAAAGGTGTACCTTTCGCTGTCTGTGGTGAAAATTCATATAGTAGAGAGCAGAATCCTTAATATATTCTTTTTTTTACAGTAATATTACTTTGTGTGAATATATCTGTATTTCTGCATATGTGCAGCTATAAATGTTTATATATGTATTCAGAAATGTATTTTATACCTACAGACACATCATGAATCCTTCACAATTTTGTCTCTGCTCCTCCTGCAAAGCTTTTTAACTTCTTTAAATTTCAATGAATCTAATAATACTTTTGTGTAATGACTGCTCAGGATTGTACTTCAATGGCATGAGATTTATATTAAAAATTCAACATGTGTTTTAAGACCAAACACAATACACACAGTACCTTGAAACAATGGTCTATAACAAAACATAATATTGAACAAATCAGATGTAAAAAGCAATACACACTTGGTTAGATGGTCACATCTATTGAACAGATGCTTTGCTGCATCAGGTCATGCCAAACTACTCTTTCTAAATTGCAGTAGTTTTCCTGTTCCAGTGATTTATTTGCTATATTGCAGTCATCAACACTAAAAAAAGTCACATATGCAACATCATATTCATGACAAGCATAATCAGAACATGTAGTTTTGAATGTTTAGTAGGATCATACATTGAGATATTTAAAAGTGCCTTGTCAGGTTATCCTTACTAAAGACAAAGAGCATTAAGCAGCTAACATTCTAAGGTCCTCTCTCAGAATCCCTTATTTAATCACCAAGATTTTATTACTATTCATGTGAGAAATGGAAATAATGTACTTTACCTAATTCATAGCTCTAAAAGTCAAAAGCCAGCATGGGAATAATGTGTACTTCTTAACATTTACCAAATGATTAAACGACTATGGTTTGGGAAAATATTACATGACTGTATCAGAAACTCACACAGTTAGGGAAGACTCAACAGTACCCCCTGTGCTATTAAGATCATAGTTCTAAGACATGTTTTGTAGTTGACAAATTCAGTCCCTAAATAAATGTCCATAGCAATAATTGAACCTGTGGAGTTGCCTTCACTGTGTCTACTTGGACTAATATTTAGAAAAATTACCATTATAGAGTGATGTGAACAGGCATAAAGTTAGCCTGGTTAGAAGGCTTACTAACTCAGAGAATTACTGAACAGAAGAAAGTGTTCTCTGAAAAATACTGATAGAGAATCAGCCAGCCTCGGAATAATGAGCTTGGGAACTAGGCCTGAGGAACAGAAACATCCTTGAAATCTGCAGCTGGCCTCTCTGAAGTAAACCCAGGGTACCTAGAAACCAAAGACATCTTTAGATGCCATTGAGAAGATCAAAACCAAGGAACTGTAATAGCAAGTTATAATCTGAAAAGTGGAAACAGGATGGGAAAATGGGTCTGTAAGAACAGAAAATAGCATAATCTAATAAGTAAAAAAATAGCAATTCACAGCATCTGTAAATTGTAATATACTTACTTTCTTGGTACAATATCTCAGTCCAAAAGATAGTTTCTTTTTCACTTGGTCTTTGTGTGTAATTGGAATATTACCAGTCTGGTTTAAAGGTCCACGAGGAACCTTGTCTGATAGCAATAAGACAGTATTTTATTTCTTTTCTTACTGTTAAGAGAATCTTTTCACTTTTTCCCATTCATGATAAAAAATAATCTTTTTTTTTTTTTTCCTTTTATAAAAATGTAACAATCATGAGCAACATAGCATGTCTGAAGTTACATCTTTTGGCTTTTCACAATCTATTTCTATCAAGTTGCAGAACACATCTGAACTTATCTGAACTTACCCTGACATCAGTGGGACATCATTTCAGTAACCTCATAGGACTTTCCATATCACTGCATTTCAAACCAAATAGTGCTGTGGTATTACTTTAAAGTGATCAAAGGTGGTTCTATTCCTCACACACCAGGAACTTCAGGATATTCTTAAAGGAGAAGAAAAAAAAGAAACAAAAAACCAACCAATAAAACAAACAACAAAAACAGCTCTCTATGAAAGGAGTTCAAACCTCAGTTTTTTGCAGGGACTCCAGAGGGATAAAGTTGGGCTGCACTGGGTGCTCTATAGAATTTCTACCCTTAGTTCTGATTTAACAGCCAGTGAAGCAGCTCTGTTCCAGATGGTAGAGTCATGTAAACACCAAAAACCTGTGCTTTACACCTTCTGAAAGTATTACCTGTACGTGAAGTCCCATGAGTGTCAACAACAAGGCAGAGGATCTTTCACTCTGTTCCCAGGTGGAGGTTTATGTTGTCAAACCTCATCTTTTCCAGTAGTCAGCATGAGATACTCCTGTTAATACTAATAAAAATATCAGAGGCAAAACAAAAGTGGTGATAAACTTCATTAATTTTAATGGCCTAAAACCAAGGATGACTTATTATTATTAGGTTTACTCCCATTGTTTTGTAAGGATTTAATTTTTGTCTTTGAACAAAATTGATTTTTAATATTATAAAGACAGATTCTGGGCTCCCTGTAAAATTTCTGCATGTGAGGCAATCTTGATGCAGAGTTTGCTGACACAGACCAAAGCTGGGATGGAAATAACTCACAGGTTGGTAAGACTTTCTCTTACCTATTCCCTGAATTAGTGTTTTCTCCACAAGATCCAGGATTTCTATCTTCATTCAAAGGAAACATTGTGGGCTGCATTGCTTCTGTATTGATAGATGCCAATGAGATGAGTCAGACCAAATTCTTCACATAAATATTTTTTGGCTTTCATGCCAACATGTGTGCCTGTCTTCTCAGCCAAGTGTCACTGACAGTCAGGAACTGAATGCATTAATAAAATTCATGTCTTTCATAAGAGAAGCAGAAAAGTCTCTCTGCCTGCTCTGTTCTTAAGTCTAAAGAGATTCTGATATTTGTGCAAGAAGTAATTGATATCATCAAATCATTTTATTTCTTCTCCAACTACTTTGTTCTTACAATGTATTAAAATTAATACAATATAAAAATAGCACTGAAAGAAGATTAATTTAAATGCAAACACATGTATAGATCCTGTTTTAGTTTGGTATAATTGTAGAAGAATGCTACTGCAGATAAGAAATTCTATAAATACACAAGGGACTCCTTTGGACAAGGAAATTCAGCAAGAACTCTTAAGTGTCCTTTAAATAACATTGTCCCTTCACTATAAAAAAAAAACAGGCAAGGTGACTTCAGGGGTCCAGCCATGCCATATGTGTATATGTCCCTCAATACAGTGGTGAGATAATCACTCCTGTTCTAGTGGTTTCTGTCCATCTCTCTGCAAAGGCTGATTTGCTCAGCAGACTAGTAACTTCTATCATACATTAATTTGCAAGGTGGATTTTATGAGAAAGAGGAGATATTTTAGTAACTTACTCAATGGTAAGGGCTCGCATGGACAGCTTCTGTGAGCCACGAATGGAGGTACTCCAGCATCAGAATACATATCCATGAAACATATTTCTGCATTCAAGAGCTGCTAAACAATTCTAAAATATTTAACCAGCGTCCTTTGGATTTCTTGAATTCTAGAGCTATGCAGAGTTACTCTAGGCCAATTGTACTTCATGTTAGAATTGGAAAGGAAATGTCGTAATCATGGCCTCACTACATAATAAACAGCAAAAATATAGTTTACTCCAAAATTTATTAATTGTAGAAGGTATTTCTTTGGATACCAAGAAGACATCCAAAAGTACCAACTGTCAAAACTATTTTACCTTTCTGCTAATGAGTGAGGAAACAATATAGATTATTGTAGAGTTGAATGACCATACTTAAAATCTGGTTTCACTCAGGATTTTGCTTGCCTAAATTTAAATTAATCGTTCAGAAATTCACATCTGCCCCACGCTGACCACCAGAATTTTATGCTTTATTTTCATAGTCCTACACCCATCTCCAAGAGACCCTGGTGTACTTCTGAGCCAAACAATGAGATCTCACTGAGAGCTAATTTATTGGCTGACATCTGCACAGGCTCACAGTGTAGACAAAAAGGCTGAGAGAGATAAAAGTCTACATTTGGGTTTGGTCATGGGCAAATGAATGGGAACTGGTTCAGAGTTAGCCTTACTCTTCATTAGTACCTGTGATGATACCTTGAATTAGCAGAGCCTGCAGTCTTGGTTTCTTACTATACTCTGCAAATACAAGGGCAGATTACACAGGTGACAAACACATTATGGCAAGAATGCTACCACTGCTGGGGGCAGGAGCAGAGCCTAGGACAAGCTCTGCACACAGCTGCCAGGCATACAGAGGCAAGATAAAGGCTGGCATCACATGGCAGGACTGCCTTTTAGTCATTACAAAAAATCATCCAGTAAGGAAGAGATTTTAACTAGGGTCTGTTACTGCAGAGACTTTGGCTTTCACTGCTTTACTGTATCCTCCCAGCCATACAAGGACGAAATGAAGCTTGGTGTTTGCAGAAGTTTGTCTGTCTTCCAGGGCTCTTGTGTTTTTCAAAACAGAAAATACAAAATAATGAAATTACTCAGCACTGAAATTACTAATTTTCATGTCTTTGTCCAGGACCTTTAGTCATAGTAATTGCTGTTTATTCAAAATAATGAGATATCTTCCAAAGTCATTTACACCTACTGTTTGAAAAGTTTTTCATCTTTACATAGGAAAAAACCACTATGAAGGGGTTCTTTCAAGTCTAGCCTCTTTTAACAAAAGATCAAAACTAGAAATATTTCAGACGTCAGTTTTTACATTATCAGACACTTCGGAGTTTTATTAACAGTTCTTGAAATTATACAGAAGAAAAAAAGTTACTGAACATTAGAAGTGCAGAAGAAATATTTGATTTGAGTTCATCAACAATTATTCCTGTGAGTACATACTGGCAAAAATATCTCCCGCATTTCCCTCTCTCACAACCTATTTCAAAAGAGAAGCATATCATTTAATAAAGAGAAGCATATCATTTAATTCACAGTGAAACAATATCTGTCTTTTCAGAAATTTTAGGCAAAGTAAGGAGGTGAAGCAGAAAGTGTCTTTCACAAATCCCATCAGGAAATGGTAAAGCTGGTGCTTTTCACACAGTTTTGACACTCCAATTTAAATCTTTTCCTTTAGAAGTCTAAATCTATATATTTCATTTTTCTAAAGAATACCTGGTCTGTTAGATTTAAATAAATCTAACCTGTCCCATTCTGACTTTCAGCAAAATCTTGTAGTCACAAAGTCATA
Source organism: Florisuga fusca (assembly GCA_038090715.1). Classification (NCBI taxonomy): domain Eukaryota; kingdom Metazoa; phylum Chordata; class Aves; order Apodiformes; family Trochilidae; genus Florisuga; species Florisuga fusca. The sequence goes on along the minus strand of JAAWXA010000004.1, from coordinate 14,519,224 downwards.
AAGTCACAGGGATGCTGATTGGAAAGTACCTCTGATGGTCACCCAGACCAGGCTCCAGCTCAAAGCAGAGAGCAGGAGGAGGTGAGAGCAAAGCCAGAGGAAAGACACCAAATTCAGTGAGGAAGAACGAAGAGACAGTGCATGAGCAGAATTTCCCCGCAGCCCGTGATGGGTTGATGGGCTGTCCCTCTGCAACCTATGGAGGAGCATGATGGAGCAGTCCCTGAAGTACCTGAAGGTCAGATGTGGATCTGCATCCGTGTAAGACCCCGTGTGAGAGGAGGTGACTGCTCCCGCAGCAGCCGTGACTCTGTGTGCAGCCCAGGCGGGAGCAGTCTGTGCCTGAGGGACTGCACCTGTGGGAGGGACTCGTGTCCCAGGGGTTCCTGAAGGACTCTCCCGGGAGAGGGACCCAATGTTGGAGGGGGGAAATGAGAGGAGTCCTCCTCCCCCTGAGGAGGAAGGAGCGGCAGAAACTCTGTGTGGGGAACTGACCCTAAACCCCCCCTGCCCCTCCCTGTGCCCTGAGGGGGAGGCAGCAGGGAAGGGAGCCGAGACGGGAGAGAAGGGAGGGGTGGGAGGGAATGGTATTCAGATCTGGTCATAGTTTCTTTCTTCTCATAGATTAAATTAGGTTTTTTTCCTTCCCAACCTCAGTCTGTATGGTTTTACCTGTTACTGTTACTGGGGAGTGAAAATCTCCTTGTCTTTGTCTGGATGAAGGAGCCTTTGTGTGGGTTTTCCCCTCCCTGCCCCAGAGTGCAGGTGGGGGGTGAGTGAGCAGAGGCCCGGCTGGTACCGGCTGGGCCTGAACCATGACACCCCCTTGGCTTCCGTAACCAGCCTGAGGCAGCCCAGGTCCCTCAGCCTCACACAGGCCATGTTCCCTCCATCCACAGCCCTTCTGGGACTAGACACCTACAACTTGATGCAGTAAACTGATGGCTTAAGGCAGGGGCTACTGTATCCACTCCTGTAAAAGTTTTTCAGGTGTTTCAGCCTTTATATTTGTTTGCTCTTTAATGTTTATTGACTCGGTGATCCTTATTGTTCCCTTCCAAATTAAGTTCTGTGATTCTATGAAATAAAAATAAACTTCCACCTAAAACCTAGTGAATGTATTGCCACTTTTATTGCAGGTACAATTGTTATAGACAGTTTCCCCAGAGAGATTAAAACCTGCCAAAGATAACAATTTTGGTTTCATATTTCAAATAAATGCAATGAAATCTGATACTCATAGAATTAAAGAATGGAGAACACTTGTTAGACTGTCATATGTACTGAAATTCTGTAAGAAACTTCTAATAATCAAGAGGAGCCTTATCCCATACGGATATCAAAGGAAATAAGCTTAAAGATCTGATCTACTTTAGAAGACAGGAAAACACCTTGCTACAAGAAAGAAAAAAAGAAGAAAGTTTAAAAGCCAGGGAAAATCCAAATCAGTAGAGGGGAAAAATTGCTAAGCATAGTTAGAATTGTAAAGCTGAAGCTCTTTTATATTTTATTAAGCATACTCTGGTTCATGCTGAAGTTACTCACTTGTACATTGTGTGAAATACACAATGAATTTGAAATAACAGACCCACTAACCACAGATGAAATGTTAGCAGCATACTTAAAATACCTACCAGATGTGATGATGAATTCAGGATTTTCTGTAACAGGCTTGTACTGTTCTAGAGAAAACTCTCAAATGTCATGAAGACCAAACACAATGGGTTCAGGATGAGTTCATGAGAGAAAAGGGTATGTAAAGCCCTGTATTTTCTTCTTATGCTATATAACCTGCTCCTTTTTGAACCTTGATCTTTAATAGATGGTGAAAGTTTTAAAGCTAGCTGTTCCTAAATAATTCCTCTAAATAAGACATGATGTCTAAAATTAGAAACAAGAAGGAAATGTTTGTCAATGAAATCATGTACTGTTAGGACAAGCTACATGGTAGATTGTTTTTTAACATCAGCTGAGTTCTATTCCACTTCTACCTCAAGCAAATGTATTTATTCACATTAAGAAAATATTGCATAAAATGTTATCAAAATTATAGAGAAAGTCTAACAGTAAGGGTAATTTATGGCCTTGTGTTTTGTCAATGTCTTAGTTTGGAGCCATAATTTTGTTATTTTTAATAATATGTTATTATATTTTAATAATAGTTTAATATTTATTATTTTAGACATAGAACAAATTTATTAATTCACTACCTTTTAATGAAATTCGCTTTTAATTAATTCGCTTTATGCTGCCAAGGATTAAGAACATTTTATTCTTAGAATTAGGTTTGTAGGTATCTATACATTTAGAACATATTGGATGTCATCAGACTTCAGTCTTTCTCTGCTGGTAACTGCCTATTAAATAGAATTTTCAGGACTCAGTATTTGAAGGTAACTATGCATCTCAGTTACAGAAATCCCAGAATTCACAGAAATCCCAGAAAGTCAGCGGCTGATAGGGATTTCGAAAGATCGTCAAGTCCACTCCCCCCCCCCGGACACAGTACTCGAGGTGTGGCCTCACCAGCGCTGAGTACAGGGGAAGAATCATCTCCTTGGACCTGCTGGCCACGCTGTTCCTGATACAGGCCAGGATGCCATTGGCCTTCTTGGCCACCTGGGCACACTGCTGGCTCATGTTCAGCTTCCTGTCAATCCAAACCCCCAGGTCCCTTTCTGCCTGGCTGCTCTCCAGCCACTCTGTCCCCAGCCTGGAGCTCCCCATGGGGTTGTTGTGGCCAAAGTGCAGGACCCGGCACTTGGCCGTGTTGAACCTCATCCCGTTGGAATCAGCCCAAATCTCCAGTCTGTCCAGGGCCCCTCTGCAGAGCCCTCCTGCCTTCCAGCTGGTCCACACTTCCTCCCAGCTTAGTGTCATCTGCAAATTTGCTGATGATGGACTCAATCCCCTCATCTAAATCATCAATAAAGATATTAAGCAGAACTGGGCCCAATACTGATCCCTAGTGGTTGCCAGTTGGATCAGCACCATTCAGCACCACCCTCTGGGGGCCTCCAGCCAGTTCCTAACCCAGCACAGGGTGCCCCTGTCCAAGCTGTGGGCTGACAGCTTTCTCAGGAGAATGCTGTGGGAGACGGTGTCAAAGGCTTTGCTGAAGTCCAGGTAGACCACATCCACAGCCTTCCCCTCATCCACCAGACGGGTCACCTGATCATAAAAGGAGATCAGGTTGGTCAGACAGGACCTGCCCTTCCTAAACCCCATGCTGGCTGGGTCTGATCCCCTGTCCATCCTGTAGGTGCTATGTGATTGCCCCCAGGATGATCTGCTCCATAACCCTGCCAGGTCTGGAGTTTCCTGGTTTTCCTGGAGTTTTCCTGGAGTTTCTTTTCTTTCTGTGGATTTCTGTGACATTCACCAGCTTCCAATCATCTGGGACCTCCCCAGTGAGCTAGGACTGGTGGTAAATGATAGAGTGAATCCTGGCAAGCTCTTCCCCAGCTCCCTCATCACCCTGGGGTGGATCCCTCCTGGTCCCATAGACTTGTGAGGATCCAAATGGCTCAGCAGATGACTAACTGTTCCCTCCATGATTACAGGGGAGCTACTCAGCTTCTTATTTCTCTCTACAATCCCCAGAAGCCATCTGTCCTCAGCACAACCTGTCTTTCTGTTGAAAACTGAGGTAAGGAAGTTGTTAAATACCTCAGCCTTTTCCTCAGCTTTAATAACAACAAAGAATGGAGGTTTTCCCTGCCTCTTCTTTTGCCATTTATGTATCCGTAGAAAGACTTTTAGTTACCCTTAACACAAGTGGCAAGATTAAGTTCAAATTATGCCTTTGTCTCTCTAATTTTCTTTCTACATGACCTAAGTATACTCCCAAGCTCTTCCTGAGTAGCCAGGCCTTCTTTCCATAGTCTGTAAGCTCTCTTTTTAACCCAAATTTTCTTCAAAATCTCCCCGTTCAGCCAGACCAGTCATCTTTCCCTCCGTCTTGCTTTTCAGCACACAGGGACAGTCTCCTCCTGTGCATGCAGGACTTGCTTCTTGAAGTACACCCATCCCTTTGTTTTCAAGGACTGTTTCCCAGGGTACACTCAGTGCTAGTCTGATTTTGACCCACAGGCACTCAACCTTATTGTTACTGACATCATGTTCCACAGTCAAGCGACCACCTAACATATAGAGCCACTTCTCCACCTCTCCTGCCTTGTCTGTCCCTTCTGAAGAGCCTGTAGCCATCCATGGCAGAACTCCAGTCATGGGAGTCATCCCACCACGTTTACGTGATAGCAACTACATCACAGCTTTCCTGCTGCACAATGGCTTCCAGCTCCTCTTGTTTGTTTCCCATACTGTGTGCATTGCTGTACATGCATTTCAGCTGGGTTGTTGATTTTACTCTTAACTCAGGCTTTCCACCCTCAGGCTCATCTTTGGAGAGCCTGTTTTCAATCCCCTCCCCCTTCAAACCTAGTTTAAACCCCTCCTGATCATCCCTGCCAACTTATGGGCTATAGTCCTTTTGCCCCTGCTAGATAGATGAAGTCCATCTGACATGAGGACACTAGGTAGCATGGAATTTGCCCCATGGTCAAAGAACCCAAAATCCTGCCATTGACACCACTCCCTAAGCCATGAGTTAATCTGCTGGATTTTCCTGCTAGTTCCCTCATCCATTAGTGTCATTAGAAGGATGGAGGAGAACACAACTTGGGCTCCTGATCCCTTCAGCAGTTGCCCCAAGACCTTGAAGTCTCTCTTGATTGAATGGGTGCTTCTTGTTATTGCATCATCATTACCCACCTGAAAGACCAGAAGTGGGTAATAATCTGAAGGACTCACAAGGTTGGAAAGCTTACTTGCAACATTCTTAACTCAGGCACCAGGGAGACAGAAGACCTCCCTGTGAAGTGGGTTTGGTCTGCATATGGGGCCCTCCACTCCCCTCAGCAGGGAGTCACCTACTACAATGACCCCTCAAGTTTTCATTTCTGGGTCAGTTTTGATGGCTGTCCTGAGGCGAGTCAGCTTTTGTGATATTTCTGGCTTTTGTGAGCCCTTGTCTTTGCTTGTAACCAAATTCTTCCACAGAGCCTCATACCTGTTCTTCAAGGGCACTACAGATGATGTACTTCTTAGGGGAACACACTTGCTTCCTTTTCTTTTTTGACGCTGGCTCATTCCCATTGACCCTCCTCTGTGAGTCACAGAACACATACAGATGGCGTTTGAATATCTCCAAAGGAGACTCCACAACCTCCCTGGGCAGCCTGGTCCAGTGCTCTGTCACCCTCACAGTGAAGTTTTTTCATATATTTTTGTGGAACCTCCTATTCTCAAGCTTGTACCCATTGCCCCTTGTCCTGTCACTAGACGTAACTGAAAAGAGCCTGTCACCGTCCTCCTGGCAATCACCCTTTACATATTTATAAACACTAATGATGTCTCCCCTCTGTCTCCTCCAGGCTGAGGAGATCCATATTTTCCATTCCCTTAGTCATCCTGGTCACTCTGCACTGGACTCTTTCAAGTAGTTCCCTGTCCTTCTGGAATTGAGGGACCCAGAACTGGACACAAGATTCCAGAAGCGGCCACACCAGGGCAAAGAGGGGGAGGAGAAACTCTCTCTCGACCTACTAACCACAGCCCATCTAATGCACCCCAGGATGCCATTGGCTTTCTTTGCCACAAAGGTTTTTAAGTAACTAGCTGGAAGGAATGGAAATAACAGAGAATAAAATAGAACACCATGAAAATATGATGGTATACATGCAAAAAATAGGGACCAGTGTAACATACTTATCTTGCTTCACTATCAAACACAATGATACTGCAATTTCTGCCTCCCAGACTAATCCATTCTCTCTCTCCATTTTCAAATTGTCATTCCTTCTCCATACTTCTGTCCAGGGGAAGATCTGGAAACTAACATTTATTTCTTATAATTATCCTCTACTATCTTGATGATGACATCAGAAGGAAGGTGAGGAAAAAAAATGAGGGAACTTCACCTTTGCTACGATGCACCCTTTTGTCAATGTAACTTATTATTCAGATCCCATGAGAACAAAGTCCAACCACGACGGGTTTATTGTGAACAGAAAGTTTTATTTGGTTGACAACAAATAGCACAAGAAATGCGAAGTGACACAGAACACTTGGCAAGTCTGTTAAGAGAGAGAAAGAGAGAGAGAGCAGGAGAGATAAGAGTCTCAACCTCACAACCTCACAACCTTCATGCACAGAGCTGACGTTTTCAAGAGCCATGGTATTTGGAGAGAGCTCATTCCTTCTTCATGTTCCTTGCTGTGGTTACAGGTACGTTCCTGCAGTAGTCATGATGAACAAATTCCTCCAAAGTCCCTGTCTTGCTAAAAGCTACATGTTCTTATATGCAAATGGTCCCTGTGGTAGACTTTATTTGTCATGAGCAGTGGTAAAGCCATCCTTCTCAAACTATTCTGTTAAATCAATGCCTAGGTTGAAACAGTGCACAGTGTGGGAGATTGGAGGCAGAAACATATGTTATATAAAAGAACTCTTCTTGGACACGTATTTCAAATGTACACGTAATACTTCCTTCACCTATTCTTATTTTACTTTTCAGGACTGAATACTCAAATCTTCAGAAGTCTCTGCAGAAAAATATACTACAAATAACCAAGAAAGACATTCAAAAGGAAACAAAAAATTTCCCTTAGCTCTGCAAGTGCAAGCACTGTGCTGTCCTGGAGTTACCCAAAGAGTAGTTTGCAGCTCAGTGGTAAAAATGGTACAAAGAGGATGATCTCTTTATCAGTTTTTTTTACCAGAACAACCACAAATCTGTAATAGATACATTTTTTTTCCAGGAGCATAGCACAGGACTGCACACCACTGAGAGGACTTAGCCTGATATATATGAAAAAATAGACAACCTGAACTTCCATAATTAACAAAAAACCCCTTTGATTTTGCTCAGATAAATCTTCCCTACCACTTTGGAATAGCTGAAATGTAAGTTGTCTGCACAGATGAGCAGATTTCCTTCATTCTGAAGGAAAACTTACTTTAAATTATACTTCCATTTTCCTTTGATAGCATATCATCATTTTCTTTCATTCCACTGTAACTACTCCACATTTGCTTCTGTCTGGTTTATTCTTTCTACCTATTTTAAACCTGCTCCAGCTATTTTTTTCCCTATCTCTGTGTTGCTCACAGAGATGAAGTAGTACAAGACATTTCTGACTTTCCTTTTTACTCAGTTTTGCTTACTTTTCCCTTTTAAACATTCTTAAGCCTTGATCTGAATATGTGGTTTCTGTCTGTGAACATGTCAGCTTGTGCTGATGTGTTTATTCTCTGTTTTTTCCTTTCAGTATCATACATATGATGAATGTTTGTTCTGTTTGTACTTTTTCATAAATTGCTATTTTGTATTTTTATCATAGCAGTCATACAAGAATGGTGGTGTCCACAACACACATTGTAGTGCACTACTACATTTATGTTTGCACTTTATTAGAAAATGGTTGGGATGCATATATTAAAAATAAATATTACAAGCCTTTTGAGAAAAAAATTGATTTATTTAATTCAATGGACTCATTTGAATAATGAGAAAATAACCACTTATATAGAATATGGGCGGTCTCTACTTTTTTATTCCACTGGAAATTCTAATAACATGTTATTATGGAAAGTTTCTTCTGAAGAACTTTCCAGATGGTCCCATCAGAGCATGCTAAACACAGTGCAGCAAAACCAATTCTGCTTCAACAAAAGCATACATGCATACATCTCTGAGATGGCTGGAGTGGAAACAGATTAAACTTAACTACCACAAATTATGAAAATCTTTCTTACCGTTTTTTTCTGTCTGTATCATTAAACCATATAAACATCTGACAAAAGCAGCAAGTTGAAAAAACCTTACATGTTACTCAGTGATAATTGATTTTTTTTTCTAATGTACATACATACTTAGAGTCTGAGGTATATCGGACTACTTAGCCAATCAGCATAGAGAGGTTGTTTTCTTCCAAACCCTAAAATTCAGGGATGCTACATAAAGCAGCAGCTAGGAAAATTCAAGAAATGGACAGACTTTTCTGTGAAAGGAGACTGAGAAAATCTGTACTGTGCAGTCTAGGAAAAATAAGGCAACTGGGAATATTCTTGCTCACTACAAATACAGCTAAACATCAGAAAAAAAGAAGGGCTGAGTAAGCTGAAAAACATTGCTGACTTGAGAACCCACAAGTGTAATTGTGTATGAATAAATTCAGGCTGTGAGTATGTGTCACAGTCCCCAGTGCCCTCAGGCTTCCAGTTTAGCTGACTGAGCCCAAGGACAGCTCTGGTGCCAAGAGCTGCTCTAAAGCAAGCTTGGAACAGGGCCTGCCCCTTCTTTTCTCAGGATCTGCTTGCGAGCTGAGGGTCTCATGTTGGCCCCTGCCAAAGCTGCACAGCCGTGTTGCTGTGGTGCACCCTGTCCTGAGTCAGCAGTGGAGGGAAGGAAACATTTTCATGGTGCAGAGGAAGGAGCAGCCCAGGTTCCATAGAGCCACTTGTCCCTGTGACAGCTGACAGTGGGATGAAAAACACCATCATCACTGGCTGCTGACTCCTGTTTCCAAGAAACCCATGGGGACCCACAGATAACCACTTGTTTCAGGAGGGAGCCCTGTCAACAGTAAGCTGTGGATTGGTGTGCACATTTTTTTTCTGCAAGCAATACAATTCATGAGTTTCCTATACTCATTTTTTTTATCATTGCCTATGCATTCTACAAAAGGGGAAAGATTAACACGGCACAAATATAGCCTCTATTTATCACCCATTCCCTGACCCAAATTAATCAAGAATAAGCAATTCCATCTCCTCTAGGAAATGAACACCAGGCATAGAATAGAAGAGACTAGACATCCACTGTCCTGCTTCCAAACTTATCTACAATTTTCCTTCTCTTTGTAGATCATTGTAAAAATCTTCCTGCAGGCTGGAAAAGTAGGCATTTAGCTGTCTGTCTCAACTACTCAGCACTGGCAACAATATATGGATTGTTTGTTTACCTGAACTATAGACAAACACTGGCATTTTGTGCCAAGAGAAGTATGCTGTTGTCATGGTTTTGACCTGGCAGGCCACTTAAATACCACTCAGTTGCTAGCTCACCTTCCTCTGCCCAGGGCATGGGGGAGAGAATTTGAGGGGTATGTGTAAGGAGACTTGTAGGTTGAGATAAATACAATATAATTTAAGTAAAATGACATAATAATAATAATATTAATAATAATAATAATAGCAAAAGTAGAATATAAAACCAAGTGATATCCTGAAACTGCAGCCCTAGAAGAGGAAAAGAGATCACATATGCTGGCCCTAGTCATTCTGCCTTCACTCTGGAATTTGAACTTGAAGAAGCAGCTAGTTTCATCCTGATTGTACATTCACATGTTCTTTTTATCACATAGTGATGATTTTTCCTAACTGGTTTCTGATGGTCCAATTCAGATTTCAGAAATTTTCATTAATCAAAAGGCTAAAGCATATATTAGAGATTTTTCCTAGCAGTCACCAGTTTATTATTTCTATGGATGTGTGGTTTTCCCTGTGACTGATGCCTCACCTATAGACATCTAACTCTGTAGGATAACATTTTGAGCTGTGCATAGCCTATCATCCTATATGAATTTAATTTCTCTGAACAGCATGAGAACTCCTTTCTTTTTTTTCTGTTTCAGCTCCTCAAAGAAGTGAAGAGGATGAAAATTTGTCTCAGAATGAAGCAGTTACAATATCTGCTTTTGAAAAATAAAACAGCAGTGAAAATCTACTTGTAAACAAAATCTTCTTGGAAAGAAAAAACATTGCAGGGGTTTTTCATCCACATTTACCTCTACTCAGAGTGAAGAAAATGGATTTTTAGATTGCTTGAAATATATAATAATTTCTTTTTCTTAACATACAAGTAATACAAGGAAAGTAAAGTGCAAACTGAACTCTAAAATCTAAGGAGGAAGATGAGCATAAGGACATAAAACCACTTTCAACTGCAGTAGGAAAGTAATATTAAAACTAAGAAAAAAAATCAGTTACCTTAGCAATCTCAATTAATTCCCAAATTTGCCAAAACCCTCACACATTGCTAGTCAATCACTTTTTCAGAAATCTAACTTAGTCTCAGTCTCTGCTTTTATGTTAGAAAACTAGAGTTATCCCTTTGGATAACTTCACACTTTGGCTTGTCCTCATGCCATCAAGTGTCCCAGTAACCTATGTGGCTGTTCAGGTGAGTAAGGGTCCCCACCAGCAGCCCCACTGGAATCAGTGCAGAATAACCTGATATCCATCACGCATGGGAGTGTCATAATCAAAATAAGGGAAAGGAATAGCTCTGAAGAGGAGTGAAGCCTTTCCTTGTCACACTGCCTGACTGGTGGGTTAAAGAATTGTAGCTGGTAAGTGCTTTTCACCTGAATAGTAGGGTTATTTTTAACTGCTATTTCCTCCTTCTTGAGCCTGATATACATAGCAGGGGTAAGTCAAAATTTAGCGGAAAATTACAGTTCACACTTTGAGAATGAAAGAATAAAACCACTACAAAAAACTACTTCCTTCATGCCAAATATTGACAATGTCATAAACTTATTAAGTGTTCCACAGATAGGAATACACCTGGAGAAGAACAATCCCAGGCACCAGTGTATGCTGGTGGCCACCCAGCTGCAAAGAAGCTTCATGGGAAAGAATGTGAGGATCCTGGTGGACACCAGGTTGAACATGAGCCAGCAGTGTGTCCCTGCAGAAAAGGCTAATGGTATCCTGGGCTGCATTAGGCAAAGTATCCCCAGAAAAGCAGAGGGAGGACATCATTGCCCTCAGCACTGCTGAGGACACACCTGAAGTTCTGTGTCCAGCTCTGGGCTTCCCAGTACAAGACAGACATGGAACTACCGGATGGAGTCTAATGAAGGGCCATGAAGACAATTAGGGAGTGGAGTAGGAATTATATGCGGACAGGCTGAGACATCTGTGGCTTTTCATCCTGGAGAGGAGGCTCAGGGGAGATCTTATTAATGCATATATATACCCGAAGGGTGGGTGGAAAGAGTGGAGCCAGACTTTTTTCAGTGGTGCCCAGTGACAAGACCAGAAGCAATGGCCACAAACTGGAACACAGCAGAATCCATCTGAACACCAGAAAACACTTTTTGGCTGTAAGGGGGACGAAGCACTGACACAGGTTTCTCAGAGAGGTTGTGGAGTCTCCATCCTTGGAGATACTGAAAAAAAAATAATCTAGACACAGCCCTGAGCAACTGGCTCTAGGTGGCCCCACTTAAGCCGTGGGGTTGGGCCAGATGACTTCCAAAGGGCCCTTCTAACTTTTCTGTCATTCTGACATTCTGAGATTCTATGAATGTCATTTTGCCTTATTTACCTCTTCCCGTGACACAAAAATGACACTGTTTTCTAGCTTTTCTAGGCATGTGCCATGCTACAGATCCATCTGTTACAGATCAAGTAATCAGAAAAACACACAACAGATACTGGATGTCTACGTTATGTTATGCTCCACATTGAACTTATTGATGGAAAAGAATTCTCTAGGTGAACTGAAACAGTTTATCATCCTTTTATCATTACACACAATATGACATGATTTTCATAGAAATTTAATTCTTTCAGTAGAGCTGAACAGACATCTGATTTTCCATCTTATAATTTTCAAGATTTCCTGTATTTGCCCACCTCCTGTTTTGTACTTCTCACATCTTTAGCACAAGATAAAAAGAAAAATCTCACACTTTCATGAAGTGAGAATATGTAAAAGAAACAATGGTACAATAATTCAAAACACCTTGTTTCAATCACCGAGTGTTTCACTTCAGCTGTGAATTTTTAAAGACTTTCATGTTTTAAAACACCTTCTACAAGAGCTGGAGACATTTCATTTTTAAAATTGTCAAAGCAGCATGTTTGCATAAGTCTTTGCAATAGATATTTAGGGGCTTCATTCAACATAAGAAATCTGACACAACATACAGTCTTCTTGTGAGAAATTTATTCCAGCAGAAGTGGAAAAAATAATGTAATTCCATTTATACACTGTGGAATTCAACAGTTCTAGCTCTGAGCTTAAGTGACAGGCACTCCTGCCCGGTATTCACCAGAAGTTTGACTTTACCAAATTGAGACAACTTGAAAAAAAAAATTATCTTAGGAATGAGCCTACACTCTCTGTTTTTAAAATAACAGGTAAGTTTCCTTGATCTAATGCTTACTCTGGCTCAACCAAAAAGCAAAGTTTACCAAAAAGATAAAGCAGCTAAGTGACTTTTCAGATGACATCAGTGGGAGCACTTTATCTTGTGACAACTCCCTCAAAAGAAAGTAGAAAAAGCTTCAAGTTTTACTTATAACACAAACAAAAACTATGCAGTTCGCAAAACTAGGCATAGTTTTGCAAAACCTATGCAAAAACTATGCAGTTTTTGTTGTTGTTTTTCTCAGAAACTGTACTTTGTAGCTCTGCCTTCCTAAAAAATCAGCATTTCAGCTGTATTTCTTCTTCCTTGTCATTCAGTCTTTCGCTACACAGTCTTGTAGATGCCACAAGTACTTCTGAAACTGAGGTAGAAGGGTTCAGTTCAAAGGAGAAAGGAACTTCATGTTCTGAATTTGATCTAAGCTATCCAGGTTTCTCAGCACTCAAATTTGCTATGGGGAGCTCAGAGGAATCCTGTTTTCCTCTCTTTTTCAAACTTCTCATTCTTATTGGACAGATGTTCGTAGCTATGTAAGTAAGCTTCCAGTATTTTGAAACTGAGAAATATTGCATTCGATGTGAATGTTTCTGCTTGTGAGCAGAGCTCACTGCATTTCCGAAAACAAAGGAACTTATTTCTTTCCAGTATTTTTCAATTATAGAAGCTGAAACAGAAAGTGCATAAATATGCATCTTCTTCAATCAAATATTTTCATGTGCTGCTTTTCTTTTTCTTCATGGTCATGGAAATTAATTTTTTCTTTTTTTTTCTGGACCTCTCTTGGCATGTGCTTGTCTTCATGCAGCACTGCTAGAGGGGAACCTCTTCTGCCCATGTGGGCACAATCTCTTTGTCAGGACACAACAGTCTAAGCTACATTGTTAAACTACACACTTGCCCCAAAGGCATAAGCATCTAACTTCCACAGCACACATATGACTTGCCAATTCTTACATAAAGGCAGGTAGTGGGAGCTATTCTAGAAAATGTTTAGTTCTGTCCTTGTTCCAGAAATTCATCTGCTTCAGAGAATCATTAATGGTTCTCTTCAGAGAGTTTATAAATGACACGTGTAATCTAAGTTATGCTGGTACACAGGTTTTCCTACATGCAGTTCCATATTTAATTATTTTCCCAGCAACACACGAAAAAATGCTAAATTTCACATATTGCACTAATATCTCCCACACAGAGCTATTAATGTGACTATGTTGAAGTGCTGATAACAATAGCAAAAACTGCTTTCATAACAGTTATGAAGGAAGCTTTCATAGTGATATAAACAGCAGGAAATTCTGCATGATGTGAAGTTAATAGCTGAAAAATGGTTTACAAAGTGTGTCTTGTTGACCCATCCAGAGGCTTTCACTGAAGTGTTTAGCTCCATATGCTGAGTTTACAGTTTCAGTTTCTCATAAAATCTATCCAAAGTGAATATGTTTATATATTACACAACTTCTTTTGGTAGTATCTCTAACCTTAGAGGTGTGTTGACTTATACATTGTAAAATCTAAGGAGAAATGCCACCTTATCTGGGGCCATAACACATATTTCAGCCAAGTGTGATAGGTACATTATGTCACTGTTAGCTGTTGTACTAACAAATAAACTTGTTCTGTCTTTTCCTGTTTGCCCTAGTACTTTTCCCTAGTACTTTGCCCTAGTCTTCTCATCACCAGGTAAGGTCTCTGTCATGAGGGTTTTCCAGATGCTGACTAAGCAAAATATTATTGGTCTCTAAAGAAGTGGATTATCAGAAGTTCCTCCAAGTGTGCAGGGCAGAAGGGAAGGGTTCCCAGCAAATGCTCAAAAGCCCTCTGAGGAGAATGAGAGGTAGCAACAATGAGGGAGAGGAAGCTGTCAGAGATGTACGACACTTTCCTCATCCTCTGATGTCCATTTTGTTCTCTCCCCCCATGAACACTCTGAGGACACACTGAAATTCCAGTGACCAAACAGGGAAGGCAGTATTTCCAGAGCAGTGGGTTTTGGGTTCAGAGTTGGGTAAAGAGTGTGTATTTCCTTTAAATGAAGAGTACCTGTCAAGAGGAAAGAAGAGGAAAGAAGGCAGCACTCATAATGGATAATATATGCAGAAGGAAAATATATACAGTTCTTAATAGGAATATGAGTTTTCTCCTTGCTCTCTCCCCTGCTTTCTGATGCACTAGTACTTTTTTTTTTTTTTTCTTCAGAGTTCAAGGCAATCATTTTCTGGAGCATGGCCAGCCTACACTATGTGAAGAGGTAGCTGAACTCATGATGCTAATTACAAAACAGATATGAGAGGTGAGTCAACATTCATTTCATTCAGACTCACCTTTCCTGTCTCAGCTCTCCTAGGAGCTTAACAACAGATAAACTCCAGCCTAGGCTGTCTTTTAGCAGCTTGGACTGCTGCCTTCTTATCAGGGCAGCCTGTAAAGCATCCAGTGAAAAAAAGCCCTCTCCACCCCTCATCTGCAGTGACTGTGATCAGAGGCCTCAAAGGCTACAGTAACCTTCAACATAAAAGTAGCCCTGTGGGTCCCTGCAATAAATTCTAAGATACCTGTTATGATTTGGAAAGAAAATTTAGAAATTTGTTGTCAAGATCTTGCTGAAAATGCCAAGATTATGCCATGTCCATCAACATAGCAAATAAAACACCATGAAAAGTCTTTAATACTACTAAGTAAATGAATTTATTTTTTTTTTTAAATTGTAGGTGATTCTTATTGTCTTTCCCAAAAGAATGCAGTAGAATTAGAAAATATGTAAAGAATAGAAGGGTAAATCACATGCACTAAACAGCTTCTGCTTTGAAGGAAGCTGCACAGACTCCAGCATGGAAACAAATTGTGGAAAAGAGTGTATGTTAAAGATCTGCAAAATCATAAAAGTATACAGAAAGCAAACAAAGAAGTACTCACTGTTTTTCCTAATAAAATAAAGTTTACCTAAAAAAATTATAGTAAGTGACTTTAAACATGACAGAGCAAGAAGGTTTTCACTCAGCATACAAGAGAGAAGAAGGCAAAAAATATAATAAGCAAAATTAAATATTCCAAACTACAATAATGGTTATTAAACATGGTGACTCAAATATACCTTTTGTGTGAGTATATAAACCTATATACTGATGATTGTGTTTTTAGAACAGTACTCAAGACATATCTCTGTATACTTCCTTGGGGTTTTAATCTTCATTTGGCACCTGCTATTAGCAGATGGATGTTGTTGTTGCACTAGAAGAGACTTTTTTAGTCATTTGCTCTTTTCAAATTTTTCTCTGATCTTCATGACTTAAAGAAAAAAAACATCCTGTTCAGACTTTTATTTCTTTATTGCATGATAAACTTTCATTGCTTTAATGAAAACAATATGACATTTTTAAGAATTCTCAAGCACCAACATTCATAACAAGATCTGTTGTAGCAAATTCTTCTAAATCCACTATGGCTTCTGTACAGAAAAAATGCAAAGTTCCATTAGCACTCTCTTGGGATCTGTATCATTCTGTGTTGACATATCAATACATATGGGATTGGGAAAAAATAAAAAATAAAAAGCAAAAAACCAAAGAGTTTTCTGTTTGTTTGATAACAGCAAATATAAAACCAGTATAAAACCATCTTATGTATAGAATGGAAGAGGAGAAGGAAGGGTAAGCAAGTGAATTTCAAATGTCTGACAGCTTGGAAGCAGTCACCAGAGCTTAAAAATACCTGCTTAAAGCTTTTGGGAAGTAAGTAAGTGTAAAATCCCTAAGGCCCAGAACAAACAAACTGGAAAGGTAGTTTGTTTGGCAGGCAGTTGTGCAAAAAGTCAACGTGTTCTTATGTCTGGCAATCATCATAGCAAATTGTTAAGACACACGTAACTGTTTGGGGGTTTTATAGAATTTAACTTCTAAAATTGTTCTTCAGCAGCCAGTGCAAAGACAAAGAATTGTTTTACAAGACTCTAATTAAACTGTGGATATTTCTGTCTCAACATAGATTCTTCAACAGGCTGAAGAACAGGGAGTGCTACCACAGTTTCTCAGCCTGCCTTAAAAGCTTAATAAAATACTTTGATTACTGGGGTACAATCTCTCCCTTACAGCTTTGTAGACGTTTTTATTTTGACAGACATTGCTGTACACACTTTTAAGTAAAATATGAATATGATTTAAGTTCCTTATTTGCTGTTATAAGTAAGGTGCTTCTTTGAACACTGTCATAAGATCAAATCTTGACATGACAAGCTATCCTCCAATCAATAAAGACAGAAAAAAAAACCAAAACAAAACTTTGCCAATGGGATTGTCATTCCAGAATTGTATGCATTTTAATATTTTTCTCTATTCTCTGAAGGACTTATAGCTTTTCCCTGTCAAAGACAGGATAGCAGAACAAACGAATTACTGATATAATTCACTGTGGCAGCTCCTATGTTCCTAACCCACCTAGCCATGCTTTTTCTTGTGAGAGGAGAACTCTAATGTCAATACCACTGTGTTTTCTCTGGTGATTCCTCCATACCAATGTACTGGTAAACTGCAGAATTTGCAAGCTGTATCCTTTTGTCTGAGATACGTTCACATCTCTTTGTATATTCTTTGAAAACTGACACAACTTTGTTGTTGATTCCACTTTTACTCTCTTCCTTAAGTTCTATGTATCTAAGATGGTAGTATTTTTTATGGTGACAGCAGGACTGTAGTATTCCCATCTTCTTTATTTGCGCTACTTTATGAAATCTAAATGATTATATGTTAGGATTCTGATCCGCTACTAGTCTGTATAGACAGTAAGATTTTTTTGGTTTTGGTTTTGAATTTTCTCATCATTCATCAATGGAACAAGTATTTACTTTCTCTACACTCTTTTTTTGCCTTCCCTATTTTAGATGCTCTGAGGCATGCAGTAGAGGTTCAGTTGACTGATCAATCTTTTATATTCATTGGCACTGAACCATCCTTTTAATCCATTATTCTTGCAAAATTCTTTGCCTTTATTGATCTATCTTCTGCCTTCCTATTTGCTGTTACTCTTCTATCTCAGTCTCCAATTCTTCTTTTTTTTTTTTTTTTCCTGATATTTTAGGACCAAGCCTCAATTATTATCATAATCTTTTACAAGTAGGAGAATAGGCTGAGGTACCTAGGTTCAATCAGTTGAAATCACAAGAGTCTCCATCTCTTAATCTTCATGAATGTTATCACAGCTCTTCAGTTCATGCAAAGTGCTTTTCTGAGGAATTGAAATTGTTTTCCTGCAAGATTTCCTGGCAATACCTCTGCAATTGTGAAATGTATACTATTGTTTTTGACACATCTTCCTGACTGATAATTCATTTTGAATACATCATACTTTGTTGTACTCAGTTCTGTTCCTGTCTGTTTATTTCTTTACACTGAAAAGGAAGGAGAAGGGCAATATTTTTCTCTCTGAGATACTTTTCTCTGTGAGCACTTTACTTTCAAGTCACTAATATGTCATCTTTTGAGGTCTTATTCTTGTGGCTCTTTTACAAGAAACATCTGCAGGGATTTTCTTTAGGCCTCACAGACTTATTTACATCATGCAATTAAGATGCAGTCTTCCAATGGGACTTTTTGGTTTCTAATGAATATTAAACAAAACTATATTAGACTTTCATTAAATCTCCTGATTTCTAAATATTAGCAAAAAGCCAGGACACTTTAGCTCAGACTTTCCTATGGGTTTCAGACAGCCAAAAGAGTGCCTTGGGTATATCAGAAGGAATCTTTCTGCTCTCTGTCAGTGATACTCATGTCTTGCTTCAGTGATGGTAATTTCTATCATTTAAATTAAGAGCATCTCACATTTAGGCCTCTGGCAGTATTTTGTTTACCCATCTAATTTGTGAGCAACATCTCTTTAGCTGTATGTTTAAAATTCTTAAATAGGTCCCCTGTGATGCCAAGATCTTGTTCCTTTTTATTGTAAAGTCACATGGTTGCAGGTCAATTGGACTGTTCTCAGTATACAGGCTTCATTTTCTTCCAGCAACCTGACCTAGTGGGAGGTGTTCCTGCCCATGCAGAGCGGCTGGAACTAGATGATATTTAAGGTCCCTTCCATCCCAAACCATTCACTTTTGAGAAGATTCCTCTTATGCAAGACAATTCTGTCATGTGCCAATCAGCACAGTCCACTGGTGTGAAAGGACATTGTGGTGGTGTAAGGGTGAGATTTGCATGGTTTTATAGGAATCGTGGTATATAATTCAGCATCATTAATAAAGAATTTCATAAAATTGTTCAGTAAATAACTGAAATTTATCTTTCAGAGGTATGAACTCTTCAATGCATAGAGCTAGGACAGGAGAGCCTGTCTGAGTGTCATTCTGGATCTTCTTTTCTCTGATCTTCCTTGTATGACAATTATACAGAACTGAAATGTTTCTGAGCTCTGTAATGCCACACTGTCACTTCGGGTCACTCCAGGCCAAGGATTCTCTGGTTTCCAGAACAGTAAAGAACGAGTATTCTGCCTCCTTTCTCTCCTTCTCACCATTAAGAAGCCACCTACCCACATGAAGCTCCTGAGGAGGTTGCCATGGTCCTACTTGTCGGTCTGGATCTCTCAAAGTTCTTCAGCCTTTGAAGAGGAATTACACATTGAGTCATTTATGTAGCACTGTCACTGGTCAGTCTTTGGGACAACACATGAGAAAAAGATGACCCATAGCAGCAGCTGAAATTCACAGCAGGTTAATATGGACACAAGTGCTTACAATTAGTGGCCTAAACTGGCATCACCCTTCCTACAGCTTTTTCTTATTCACACATAAGAGAAAATGATGTATGAATCAGACATCTCTGTGTAACTTAAAAGCCCCCTCAACTGTGCTTGCACATATATGCAGAAACATTAACTTTTCTGATGGTTTATCCAGGTGCCGAATACCAACAGGAGAGAATGTCTCTAACAATATATTTCAGTGGCTCTACTTACACATACTGACTGGTGTAACAGTACCATATCTGTCACCCTCCCCCTGACCAAAGACACGTGGCTGTCATTAGCAACCCTCCAGATGTATTCAATGGTTGTTTGGATGCATATCAGTTTAGTACTCAGTGTTCTCCATAAATTAGTGTATCTGTTCCTTCTCTAAGTTAGCTAAGTTTCCTATATTAATTTATTTCCTATAAATTAGAAAAGTGCACTTTCCTAGGTATATTTTAGTATTGAATGTGAAAGTTCGGAATTTAAATTTAAGCTGTGCAGTAAGAGTCACATCTCTTAATTCTTAAGCTGTGCAGTAAGATTCATCTCTTCTTCCAGCTATTTTAATATTTTTAAATGCACTTGTCACATACAACAAAGTTAACTATGTTTCTTGCTTTGTTTGCAAGCTAGCAACTGGAAACATAGATCCAGGGAAAAAAAAAAACTGCCAAAGATGATTAAATTAAAATGGAGTAGGTTTTCAGGACAACATAAATAAATAAAAATTTCAGACTCATTACATTTAGTTTGAGTCTCTTACTCTGTCAAGAGCTTTCTTCATCATAAAGAATGCTAGACCTGCTGAATTTTAAGTGATCCATAAGAAAGTGGCAGAGATGTTCCTGACTTTGACAAATTTTAAGACATCAGTAAACAGAAGTTGGGAAAATTGCAGCATTGTCTGACAGTTCTCAGGTGGAATACAGGAAAATATTCAGCCAAAAAGGATTCTTTAAGCTGACAAGTCTATAGTAACAGCTTTGGCTCTGGATACTGATTATCTTCCCAAGTCTGAAAATTGCATGTTACTGGGCAGTCAGTCCCTCCTTTCCATTACAAGAACTTCTGTTTTAAGGAATAGAAGACAAACACGAGGACTTCAGAATTCTTTTCTACTGAGTATACCTTGTAAACAGCTACAGCAGAACACAACAAGCTATAAGCATTTTTGTACTTCACATCAGTGATTAAAATAATCACTTCTCACCTTGCCTAAATGAAACAAGTTATATGCCAGGGCAACTGCTCTTTCATGTGACAGACAGGATCTTTTTCCTTCTCTCTTCTTAAGGGAGGTTTCCACTGTTGGCCCCATCCTACCTTCACATTAACCTTCCTTGTCTTCTTCATGCACATGATCACCACCTGAGCAGTCTGATCAGAATAAGTGTATCTAGCTAGACACTGAAGTCCTTCTACTTTTAGATGGGGTTTCATATCAAAGCTATTCATTTCAACTCCAGCTTCATTTCAACAAGCTAATAAAATCCTCTAAAATCCTATATAACATTAAATAAAGATATCTCACAGCTGTAGCTACCAGCAAAACAAGAGATTTAAGAGTTTATGATAGGCACTGGTGAGGAAGGAGAAAGTCTGTCCACTGGTCCATGCTAATGCATAGGCCAGTGTTAATCTAAGTAATATTCTGGCAAGGATTTGGGATTTTTATAGCTCTTTTTGGCTGTGCTTGTAGCTAAGGTATAGTTTCATACTGGACAGAGCTGGATGGACAAATTCATATCATCATACTGATCTTGCAGAGATCTGTTAGTCAAAAAGCTTACAGATATAAACTACCACTAGAGGTAGAGCATAATACTTTTCCACATTACCCCTGAGGTCACTTGTGCTAATAAGAAAAGCGAAAAAAGAACTAGCCATCTTGACATTATTTCATTCAAAAATTAGGCCTAATGTATAATATGTAAGCTTTGACCTATTAATTTCCAATTTTACCTGGGGGCTTTTTTAAAGTTTCCATTTTGCTATAGTTCTGAGATGACATCAGCAGGCCTCTTTCTGAAGTACTGCCATTTTTCCTTTCTTCTTTTTGAAGCTTTTGCCAACATTCTTCAACTATTGTTTATATCCTTTCACTGCTTTCCTCAGAGCTCACAGGAAATCAGTAGGCACTATTATTACCTTGTCCACATTTCAGAAACATAAGAAAGTGCTTATGAAGTGCACTAATTGATAGAAGGGCAGACTGTATCATGATCCTGTGACTGCAGCTCTGTATATAATGTGTAAATGGCCTGGAAAAAAAAATTTAAAAACAACAACAACAACAAAAAAAACACCATAAAATTGAGTGCATGTGCTTCAACAGTAAATTCAATTTTCATGTCACAGAGGGAAAGCACTACCTGCATCAATACCTGGTGATTTTAACAACACAGTGACTGTGAAGTTTATGTAGGCTTTGATTGAATCACTACTTTCTGATTCTGCCATGTCCTCCAGTTCTTATGAAATTATACTGACATTCTAAATAGTTATTTGGGTGTACTTTTACGGTATCCATGCAAGTGAAAGATTAATTTTATCTAGACTGCTTCATGTATTTGCAATGCCAGAAAATACCCATCTCCAAAGACAAAAATCTCAAAAATTACAGTATTCAGTCCAAAATAAGGTAGAGACTTGTTTTCTTTTCTTTGGGGCACTGTATCCAGATGAGAGATGTTTTCTTCATATTGTTGATAATATATCTACGAGTACCTCTTACATAGTAGTTCAGTAGTTTTTCCTTTCAAGTCCAACATAAAAAGTTTAAGATGAATATAAAAAGAGATTTCAGTTTCAAAAGGGTTTAATAGCAATCACAGAATAAAGCCATCATAAAATATTAACTACAATTCATACATTCAGTTGAGCCTACTAAAGGTAGGTAGGCCCATGTCCCATGTTTGGTCAAAATGAGCAGCTATTTAAGTGATGGGAGTGCAGTTACATCCACTAAGAAACACCAGCTCCAAAATAGTATTCCAGGCTGAAAAATACTGTAAAATGAACAAACTACCTGATCTCTTTTCTAGCTTCTGCTCCCTGGACAACACATCCATATGTAGAGTTTTGCTGAATCTTGGAAATAAGGGCATTACCACAACATCCATTGTGGGTTATTTTACCTGTGCAAAATTTCATTACTTGAGTAATAAATAATCCAGGGTTCAGCTGAGGTTCACAAGCCAGATCTTTCCACTGATGCTGTGCTCACATTTCTAGGAGCACCACCCCAAAATGGAATGAAGGCACTTGGCTAAAAGTCTTCAGAGTTTTGACATTGATTTATTTCCACAATAGACTTAAAAGTCATCCTATCCATTACTAGTGGGGAGACAGTAAACAGAAAATATTCAACAAGAAGCAATAAAATGCAAAGAAAGTCATCCTTTTCCAGAATTCTTAGGCAGCTTTCTAAAAGTTACTTTCATGTTGTTTTATAGGCAATAAAATCTTTAGCACTCCATTCTTTCACAGATTGCTCTTTAGGTTTAACTATGAGCTCATAATAATGAAATATTTAACAACAAACTGTTTGTTAATGGACCAGCTCTGTGGTAGGCCTGAGGCTTGGAGCACATCAAATGGGAGAACTCACTTGTGTGAAAATGGAAGACTGGTGAAGGGAGATCAGGGTCTTCTCAGGTTTTTATACAGACAATGTATATACACCAAAACATTTCTTAACTTGCACTGGGTTTCTTTTAATTGGGAAATTCATTCCTGTTGTGGTTGGAGCCCAGCTGATACCAAAGGCCCATGAGGCCATGCACTTCCGCTCCCTTATTTCGAGATGGCAAGGAGGAAATCTGCCTAAAACCTTGTGTGTCTGGAGGAGGAGTATGAGCCCTGCCCTCACCAACAATTGTCATGGGCAAAACAGGGAAACCTAGGGAAAATATCAGTTTTATTTATCATTAATCATATCAAAATATGATTAATGGGCAAAGATAAAGGGCAAAGAGAAAAACAAAAATCAGAGCCTAATTTATCCCCACCCCTCCCTTCTTCCCAGACCCAACTTACTTTGTCCTAATACTTCTTCCTCCTCCCCCAAAGGGGCACATGAGAACAGAGTGGAGTTTACAGTCCAGATGTCACAGATTGTTCTCTGTCACTCCTTTCTCCTCAGGGAGAAGGATTCCTCACTGTCTGCCCCGACTCCAATGTGGGGACCCTCCCATGGGAGAAAGTCCTTCATGAACCCTTCCAACACAGAGTCCCTCCTGCCAGGCACGGTCCCTCAGGAGCAAACTGCTCCAGCAGGTGTGGGTAACAGAGCCAGGAGCTGCTTTGGGAACAGTCATCTCCATTCTTGCAGGTCTACATCTGCTCCGTGATCCTCCACAGGCTGCAGGTCCACAGCTGCTCCAACAGCATCTTTCATGGGCTGCAGCTCCACAACATCTGCTCTGCTGTGTTCCTTGAGGGTCTGCTCCATCATGCTCCTCCAGGGGCTGCAGGGGACAAGCTGCAGTCTTGCCATATGGATGTAAGGAAAAATCTCTGCTCTCCTCTGGTGTTGCTCTTCCTTCCTGGTGTTGGTCTCTCTCCTAATGTTGTTCTCTCTTACCTCCACCTCTTGTCTGCCCTGAACTTTTAATCACTGCACGTTTCCCCATTTCAAATATGTTAATTATAGAGGTGCACATCTTTTGTCCTTGATGGCTTCAACATTACCCAAAGGCAGAGCTGGACATTTTGGAGTCAAGAGAGCTTTCAGAAGCTACTTACAGTAGCCATGCCTGGGACCTCTTCCCCTGGTACCAAAACTAGCACCCCATCAACCTGGAACAATTAGAATCATAGAATCACTGTCTATCTTACTTCTTTTTTTTTTTTTTTTAAGTTCTGGAGTTTGTAGGACAGTAGATGCCATGAAAAGCCTAGAGAAAAATCTTATTAATAAGTTGCTTGAGTGGTGGTTGCATAATGTTAATATTTTTATGGATAATTTAGAACTGTCAGTTGCATTATATTATGCTAGTATTTGCACAACTGTTTTGGTGTAGGAAAGCTCTATTTTGTCAAAGATTGAAATTTATCTATGCTAGAATCTTTCAGGGATAAACAGATGCCTTCAATCTTCTGCTTTCTGTAATTTTATTGTTACATTTTTTACACCCATATTTTCAAAGAAATAGCTCTCAAATTCATAATTGCTTTAAGAAGCTACATTATTATTGTAATGCTTATGAAGTGGATGGAAAATGACAAAGAGTAACAAAAAAAATGCCAAAAACTTTTATACTGTGTACTTTGACTATATAGTTTGCAGCTGCTGAGATTTTAAGATACTAAGAGTTAGGATAATCATTTTAGATTTAATTACAGAAAATATGTTTCATATAATTTTGAGTATAACCATCCTCCAACATTTATTTCCTCTAATGTAGAGATTTCCATATATATGATTCAGCTTGAAGCATACCATAATTTTAGTGGTTCACTTTGCACAGAAGTATTTAAAAAATTAAAATACCTTGAGGAAAAAAAATGACAGGACTTTTCATTCTTGATTTGCTTACTAAAAGGAAGGGTTTCCTATTAATGTAGTAGTGTCCTCAGACATCCTAGGCACCTGAGCTCCAATAGGTATGTACTGCAAAACCTGTTGTAGGTAATTTTAATTCATTATCAACATTAAGCTACCAGTAGTAGTGACCAACTGCTTAATTACAGTTAGAATTAAGAAGGTGATTTCTCAACACAAGTACTGTACAGTCCAGTAGATCCTTCCAAGTCCTTGCTGTTGCCAGACAGAAGTTGTATCTCATCTTTGTTAGATTCATTTTAAACTTTATTTCCCAGTATAAAACATGGTTCTTTGTACTATATGTTTCGTAGGCAATGATAACAGATAACGGACTGCTGCAGTATGGATAGAATTTCAGAAGAGTAGAACTATTAAATTATGTTTTGGGCATCTTGTGAAGCAAAATCATTGTGGAAGAAATGCGCTGAAGATTTTTTTTTGCCATCCCCATTATTTGTTCTCTCCAGGACTGAGACAGTCCCAGTATGAAATAGCTAAAGTAATTTTCTCAGTCTTTTAGAAATATGAGAAGAAACACTTTTTTACATTTTTAAATAGAAAGTTTTCTAAAAGTGCACAGTGCTATTAATACACAGAATGCAGTTACCCAAATTTTACTCTGGTGTCTAGTATCAAATTCACTCAGCATTTTAAATATTTACCCGTCACTGAAAATTTGAGAAACCTGCATACGTGTTATCATATGGTTTGAATAGTTTCAACAGTATTGATGTAAGGAAAGGAAAAGAAAGGAAAGGAAATTTTAAAAATAACACACCTGAATTCCTTTTGCAGATTTTATCTTTGACACATAAAATAAGAAGTGGGCACATACAAAACAAGAAGCATTCATTTATATAAATCTTCAGAATTTTAAAATTTTGAACTTTTCATCTATCCTTTCTTTTCTCTTAATATATTTTTCAGCTTTTTTTAATCTTGCAATATGAGTACAAGTAAGGTTAGTTCTTCTCCAAGATATAAAGATCTCAGTTGCTAAGTGAAAAGCATATGGCGCATTGATAAAAACTACAAAGTTCTGTATCAGTAAGAGTTCTGCAACAGCAGGTGCTGTGGATTGCTAGAGAAAACAGCACAGACCTCAGCACAAACTGATTTTTTGCTTTTTTTCCTCAGAGGATGTAAGTGTGTATTTGGTGCATCTGCATTAGCATTTTAGTTCAAATCAAATTTGAATAAAATCTTCCATCCAAGCCTCCAAATGTGCTTTGAATCATGTTTCAGAGCATTCTCTGGAATGCAAACTGGGGTATTTTGGGATAAAACTAAAATGAAAGATGCACACCAGGGGTACTTCTAATGTTCACTAACCACTCCCAGGCATTGAATCCATGGAATCAGTCTGGAGACCACCTGAAGTAATAATCCTTCTAAGAGCTTATGGTGTGAATGTCAGCTCCTTAGTGCCATCTGTTTCTGTGCAGATACAGTCCTCCACTACTAATATAGATATCATTATACCTCCATCCTATTTCATCTCATTTGCCTTCATGGCCTGAGCAGCTCTAAATATGTACCAGGTGTCATTTTTCTGTGGTGTTTTAGAAGTGTTTCTTGACAGAAACGACAAAAAAACCCCACATGAACTCCTTTCTTCATCACTTTGATCTTTTAGACGGTAACAAACATTGATTACATGGTAAATTGGGAGACTTTCTTGCTAACTTACATGAAGTGTTTGTAAATATTCTGGATAATAAAAATATGGGTAGAATTCCATGTTCTCATCTGCATTATTATTCTTATCCCATCATTATATAGTTGGCACTTAAGTCACTTCCACTTCTTCCATCACATTGACCTCTGTCATGACAGCTGATACAATACACCTTCTTATTGCTGTATTACCTCTGTCCTGTGGTTCTTCAAGTTATCAACAGTGCAGGGATTCAAGATTTTCTTTCTTAGGGGCTGCAGTCATCTCATTTTTCTTTTGTTGTTTTCTTAACCCAATGTCCTTTACTACTAGTCTACTAATCATGATGAGTTCTGCTCACATTAATTATATAATAACAAATCACACTGCCCTGGTGGCATTTTTTTTCTGTTCATAATTTTAAAATAATTATTTGAGTTTGTTTTGTTTTGTTTCAAGCTGAATTTAAATTGTAAATATCAATGCTGATGTCATCATAGAAATTACTTAGAATGAACATATACTTCCAGCTCATTTTCTGTGTTATGTATCTGTTCCAAAATCCTGATGAAAACAATCACACCACTGTGATTAGTCACTGTATTTTCCAAAATCAAAGTATCCAATCGACTTCAATAGCCAAGTCAGAAAAAAACCTTCCACTTTTCCCAAGATCAGAAGTGGGATAGTATGCTACAAATTACTTTTTTTTTAGAATAGACGAGCAACACCTTGTTAAAATGAAAAGACACATTTTGATCAGAGGTAATTGCAGTGAAGGTACAGGAGGTTTTGCATATGTTAATAGGAAAAGGGAAATCTAATCTGACTTGATCCAAACTCCCTTTTTTTCTGCTCAGGAGATACTTGTATTACACTAGAGAACATAATTCAGACCCAATGTCTAAGCACTGTTCTTATGAGTACCTCATTTCCTACAAGACTTACATACGTATTTCATAGGGGCAGTGGGCCAAAGCCTTCTCAAGGGTTGTGCAGACAACAAATTTGCATGAGCAAGTTCCAGATGTTCATAAAATGTTCCAAGCAGGCATTCAAATATCCTGAGTCTGCCTGAAATTAATTTATGTTCTTTTGGAAATGTGCTTTTCACTCCTTCCTGCACATTTTCAGACTTATCCAGTTTTGCCCTTCACAGGCTATGAACCAAACTGATGGAAACACTACATTTAGCTCTTAGTAGTGTAGTATGAATATTTACTGAAGAGCGGGGAGCACAAGCAGATTTTTTGTTGTGATATCTATTTACTGGGGGAAGAGGGGTGGTCCTTTATAATTCTTGCAGGTTATACCTACCAGGTACAGCTGGAGAAAACAAAGAATATTAAGCCATGAATTAAAAAAAAAACAAAACAAAAAACAAAAAACAAACAAAAAAAAAACCCTGACTTGAAATTGTACTTGAAATGTAGCTGTAATTAACTGCAGAGGAGAAATCACAACACCCGTATAAAACCTTGTTAAACAAGGTTTCAATGTATACTGATGTGGAAAAAATTGCCACAGACAGCAAAGACATAATTGTGTGAACACCCTCAAATTGGCTCTTCTCAGTGGAGAAGATGTAGTGTGGAAGCAAACTGGAAAAGCTCATTTTCTTTGCAAGTAACTATTTCAGCTTGGGCTATGAACTGTAATAGCTCAGTCTGGACTCATACATTTTGCACAAACAAGGTGAGTGAAGCAAAGATTTCTAAATTTCACCATAGAAATATCAAATTAGTTGTCTCTATTCCTTCCCCCACCTTCAGGGACTCCATCAGTCTTTGTATATCAGACAATGAAAACCTAGCAAACTACTGACAGAGCACTAGAGGAATTCCTGAGACACTGCAGGAAAAATGTTTCAACCCAGTACGGGAACAATTTTTCATTTATTTTCTTGACCAAGCACTCACAGTGAAATAATGTTCTTATTATTTCTCTAAGAAGACTGTAAATGTAAATGAACTTTTATGTATTTCTGGACCATTCCATCTTGCACTGTGATGGCAAGTATTGGCTATTTTTTATTGTTCAGACCCTGTGAATCTTTTCTGCTGTTGCTTGTTTTAGCCATTTACATAAGCAGTAGAGAAAAGTAAGAAACAGTTTCTATAGAAACCTTCACATATTGTGTATCCCCTGAGGATTGTTTTAGAGATAAGTAGAGGGAGTTGTTAACTGACCTTTGTTTTTTTCCTAAGCAAATGATGGCCCCAATTCTGTAAAGTCCATATGCATGACTTCCTTGTTAGTTTGCAGGAACAGATCCTTCAGACAATTGCAAGCAAAAACCTTTTCTATTTAATTAGGAAACCACAAAAACATGAGGCATTCCTCCAGGAAAAACTAATTGCACAAGTCAAGGGAACTGTTTAAATGAAGTGATTATAGGGCTGCTGAATACCAGGAAAGTCACAAATTCAATAGAGTAGATATTCCTTTGGTGCCATAAATACATTTTTAAAAATGTTTACCCTGTAGCAATGCAGTTTGTTATCTCTTTTTTAAAAAAAAATCTTGTATTTCTCTGTGGAAAACTTTGAAAAGCTTTGTATCTCAAAACAGTTCTGCTTTCACATCATGTTTGATGCAAAACTACTTTAGTAGAGCATTGTAGTTAGGCACATGCATAACATATATAAATATTTATTTTATTTATCTAATTTTATTCTGTTTAATACATAGGCATATCTACCTTAATGGAGTATTTTGCTTTGAACTTTCAGGAAAAGCCCTCTCTATAACTTTCAGACTCTTGAAAATGATACATGGTGTTTAAAGGGAGAAAAAAAAAAGTTACATTATGATTTACATTACCTTGACACCAAATTATTCTGTCTCTAAAATGAATCAGGATAAGTATTTTAACTTTCCAGTCAGCCCATATGACAAACATGTCTTACCTCTGTGAACTTTATAGTTACACAACGAAGGAAAGCTCTTCTCACCTTCCCTCATCCCGTTAACTGGACTAGCAACATTTTTATTTCAGCAAGTGGTTCCAAGGACTTCTCTTTCCACCTGAGTGGCAGTGTGGAAACAAGCCATCTCCTTTGCCCTTTCAGAAACCAGGAATGACACCCTTCTTCTCCTCCTCCAGCTTAATCCCCTGCTGGGCTGGGCTCTGGCAGTAGGAGTGCTCCTAGGCAGGCGTGGGGCAGCTCTCCCTCTGGGGCTCTTTGCTGATGCCAGCAGAAGCCTCTCTTACTCTTGGGCAAGCTGTGGCTTCAGAGAACTAATTGGAGGGGGGACTAGGAGGAATTATGTTGCTGAAGAATAACATGACCACGGGAACTGAACTGAAAATTCAACACAGACCTGTTGTATCCAAGCCCAAAAGGTGCTTACACTCTGGGATCTGACCAGTTTTCCTGCAAAACTAAACATTAGGTGAATATGTGGAATAGCCCAGAGTGTTATAATGAATTTTTGCCTGAATTTTTGATGATTTTTCAAATACCTTTAACATGGTCAAATCAAAGCTAACTTCCATTATGGTTAGGCCACCCGCTTACCCCGCAGTGAGGTCCACAATATTTTCATGCTAAATTTCATATTTGAAACTACTTAATCTTAGGGTTGGTCAGGGAAAGGTGAGTCACAGCAGTTGTTTTAAAAGGGGAAGAACTTTCCTAGTGGGTTTTGTGTTCCAACTCTGATGAGCAGAGATGCTGCAACTTTCAAGAAAATTCACCTGTGTGCCAGTGTAGTAGTGGAAGGATTAATCCCCCTAAATTATTCTTTCTTAAGGATGTGACAATCTGAGAAATACCATGTTACAGAAAAATGCCTAGTCTCAGAGGCAGATGGAAGCATCCTAAGTTTTGTCTGTCTTATTGTGTGCACATTGCTGTGAATACCTGCACGAAAAGATGTCACTTTATTTTCCCCAGTTAGTGCACAGCAGTTCGCATTTCAAAATTTATTTTAAGCACTTACTATATATGTGTTATTGCAACATGATCATAGGGAATAAGTAAATAAATAAATAAATAAATTCAGATAACATAATTACCTGCTACAATGAATGTGCAGGTGGAATAAATTATGAGTGTCTAAGAGTTTCTAGTAAGACGGAGGGGGGGGGGATGATAAATTCAATATTAAAATGAGAGGAAGAAGAAAAGCGTGCACTGTGCAAGGAAGTAACCATGAGCCCTTTTCTCATTTCTCAGAAAAACCATGCTAGAACATGTATGTCCTTTCAGAAACACATGTATTTGTAGGATAAAAATTTCTATCTGCATTGGGAGCATCACTGTTACCATGACAAAGTTTAATTAGCAGAACTGATAAGTATGTATTTATGTTAATGTGACAGCATCTTCAAGATACAGGAAGCTTTCTGGTTTTTATGAAGTCTCAGGCCTCATGAGATAGAAGACAGTATCTGCTTCTCTGTAAGACAGAAGCCAGACCCACCTTCACCTGCAGGCAGAGGTGCAAAGAGGGAATAAAAATGTATAGCAAGAGTACCATGTAATATAAAATAGAAGATTTCACACTGATAGGACTTTCTGCCTCATCTTTACATAGCACCATGCACCATGGATTCTCATCCAGTAGGGTCCTAGCCTCTATTACTGTCTGAGAAAGTAACAGCAGCCAAAATGTAAAACCATCCTGTATCTTTTTAATGACAGGGGTTATAGACCAATTTGTCAAGTCTGAAGTGGCAACAGGCAGGAGTTAGAATTATTTTGAACATCAGAGTTTTTTACCTGTAAATTAAGAAACACAATGCCAGAGTTCAGCTTTAGAATTTCCAGTCAATATTTATGTGTCAGTTGTTCTATAATATCTACATATGTGTCTGTGTGGGTGCACTCGTATACTTGTTTTTATATATGTGTTTATATATATGTATGATCTCCTATAGTGACACACTCAGGAGCAGCTGCTAAGTAAGGATAGTGAGCTCAGCAGGAGAGGAACAAGAGTTTATCCCCATTCTGTCAAAATAATGTACCTTCCACTCCAGTCTCCTTTGAAAGTATTTTACAAGGCAGTTCTTTAGGACCTTGAAGCATCTGCCAAAACCCCTTTAACATTTTGATTTCTGTGTCACCTCACTCTAAGCTGGGGATAAACCATAAAATAATTTCTTGCATTAGGCTGACGTATGGCACTCTGTTGTTTCTGGTCACAAAAAGACACCAAATGCCTTGTGGTTTTAGTACATAGATATCAAAATCTAATACATTACTGGTTTGTATTATGCACAGAGTTTGTGGTCTCATCTGATTATTATGCCTGTAAAACCTTGAGGCTCTAATGGGTACATCTACCTGCCTTGTGCCCACCACCTTCACTACACCTCAGTGAGGAGCATTGGCCCAAAGAATAAATTTGTGCTTACCATTATAGTGTTTGCTCTCTATACAGGGAAACTCAGAAGAGCTTTGCTTCCACTGGCAGTCTACCTGTTCAATTTTCCAATAAAGTCCTCAGTTTTGGAGAGCACACTTTGAGGCATAAATGCATTAGAGGAGGAGTAATAATGATGCATCAGCAAATAGCCTAGTTAATAAACCAGATATTAGTAAGTGAACATCTTCATTTAGATGAACTTTCACCATTTCCATTATCTAATTTTTCTAGAGTTAGAACAAACAGCACTGTGAGCACCAAAGTAAAACTTTATTTCTTATGGCTGCGTCAGTTTTTGTTGCATTCAATCTTCATCTGTCCCTGGAGCTCTTCTCAAGCATCCATTGTAGTAGATTCTTGTGCTAATTCTATGTGCCTAATAAGATTAGCCTTCCTTTCATTCAGGACAGGTGTGTACTGAATTTCTATTTCATCACCTGTTTTCATGAAAATAACTCTTGTAATATATTTCCAAACTTCTTTCCCTCTGATTGATTTGCTTGAAAGTCTTAACTGGTTTTCAGACTTATAGAGTGGGGCAAAAAGGGAGACAGATATGTCATACAGAAATCATATAGGAAACTGAGCTAAAGATTGAAAAGAAATTGTCTATCTGCAGTGATATTTTTATAAATTACCTTGACCTTGAGCTCTAACTGGAACTAATGGCAGTGTAGATTAAGATAGGAAGCATGTATACAGGCAGGAAGAGAAAATAATTTTGAGGCCATTAAAAAGTCAGACATGTGTCTCTGTTATTAATGATCAACAAAACAGAGTCCTGCTCCCCTCCCACAATGTTACCATTGACATCTGCTGCTCACCAGTTCAGCATATTAAAAGCTGAGTGCCATTTTGGGAGGAACTGATATCCAGAAGGAGAGGTGGACCTTGGGTGAAACAAATCAAGATGTTTTCCATTGCCAAACCCAGAACAGAATTTAATGTAATTAAAGAGGAATATAATCTGATCTGTACAACTCAGTAGGAGTTCTTCCTCCTACTCTTTGGCTGGACTATATATTTGTACTACAAGGTCTTCAGTAGGGGACTGTCTGTACACACTGCTTAAGTGCAAAGCACCAAGATGCTTGATTTGAGCTTGGGCTAAATGCTGATGAAAGACATTCTCCTTGCTGTAATTTCAAGTTCTGATTTTCCAGCATCTATTTAACCCACGGAGAGCTGTAGGCCAGTGTACAGCTGTATCAGGGTTTGACTACCAAGAAGGTATTGGCATCCCTGGACAGCAGCACTGACTCTAGCACTACTGCATTTTCTCCTCTCATCCCATGTAATTTCCTGACATTTCATGTAGTATCGCTTTGCCATAACCAGCTATTTAAAAGCATTCATGCTCATCATATTTAATCACACTTGGCACCCACCCCAGAATGGTATTTAGGATACCTGTACCTCTTTAGCACTCCTGCTGTGGCTACCAGTGGTATGCTAAAGGGAGCTGCCAAAGGTTCCCAGAAGGGAAAGGCACAGCATGTCACTGTTCTTAGGGTCTGTACTGGCACCATGAATCCTTAAGGACTTCAAATTCTTCTAAAAAGTGAGATCCTTCTGATAAGAAGTCATTGGGTAGGTATCTCTGCCACCAAGCTTATAGAAACCATGAGAGTACAACTTGAGATTTGATTCTGTGGTAGCCATTAGCTGGTGGGTGCTGCTTTCATAGCCTGACATCCTCAGTGATGATCTACAGCCAGGGAAGTAAATATAACAATTGTGATTGTTAATCTCTATAGCAAAGTAAGATTAAGTAACTGAAAGATATGTAGAGGAATAAAACAAAAATCTGATTGAGACCCCACGTTGTTTGGTTTTGCCACAAGGTGCTGATTTTCTATTTTTAAGACAGAGAGGAAAAGGAGAGAATTAGGTATTGGTAACTGAGTGGCTTTTTAAATTAAAAGTGTGTTAATATTTACTTTCTTTCCTTGTGTTTTCTTCATGAATTTGACTCCTCTAATGCTAAAGCATAGATATATAAATAAGCAATACAGAATTTATTCAGAAAAGGTATTTTTTGGAGTTGATTTAAGTCCCAATAAGTGCTGTTTTCTAGATTTACAGAACTCTTGTCTTCTTAGTATTAGTATTTCATTTTATTTTTGCCTTAGTTCACAGGTATAAAACTTTCACAGAACAGGGTCAGCAGCTCTCTGAAATGTAGGCTCAGCAATTACCTTTAGTTCTTCAGTCCTCTGTAGGCAGCATATGAATAAGATGTGAAAGGAGAATGTTCAGACCTTGAAAATGACACAAGTAGTTTGCCAATGCAAATATTAACAGAAAAGAAGGAAATCCAGGTGTAAAAATGAGTTAAAATAAAAAAGACTTAATAAAATTTTTTATTAAAAGTTATTTTAACCCTCATTCCTAAACTAAAAGAAAGCTAAGGGAAGAGTATGCATTTACTACTAGGGCTACAGTTCATCTCCATAATCCTCATAAAATTTGTGAAAAAAGAGCAAAAAAGGCTCTTTTGGATGCAAATTGGAAAAGATCTATTAATGTCAGTGGTGTTGGGCTGATTTATAACACCTAAGGAAGCACCCATACTTAGCCTTTGACTAAATTCTGCTACTAGTGAACAGAATGAGCCAAATAAATTACAGCCAGGATTCACCACAATTTATTAGATTCCTTAAAAAGTCATGATTCTAGGTATACAGTCCCATTACAGACAAATTTAGAGATAGATTTATCTAGGGAATGCCAGTAAGCTTTAGATATTCTGTTATAGATACAGACAAAAATTCTTAATTCTAACCTAGCTATGCTGCTGGAAATCCAGCTGTATTCAGCTGACATTTATGGAATGAGAAACTGGAGAGAAATTTTAGAAATATCTGGTAAAGAGAAAGGGTTTTCCATTCACATTGTCCAGTTTTGTTCTGGATTAAACTGTCAACTCGCTACATTTCCCATGCTCAAGACTGTGAATTTATCCACACTGCTGAGGCAGCACTCCCATCGTGCTTACTTTTCCCCAGAGAACAATGTGTTGCGGTGACACCCCAGATTCCCAGCACAGTAGAGAGAAGAGTCTGTCATTACCTTCTCTCTCAATGTGCAAGGAAGCTCAGAGTACAGTCTGTTGCCTTCAACTCACTTCTTCACATACGTAGCCCAAAGAAAATATTCGTAGCTTTTCTTTGCCTCAGTTCCACAGGCACCTCCAAGTACCCACAGGTATCCATTTTCTCCCTAATCTCACTGCAGGCTATGATCATCTCCTGAAATACAAGGAATTTCACAGAGGATTCCTCACAACAGTGACTGTTACCAAAACAATGCAGGTTTTTGGTCACACTAGATTTCTATGTATCTTATCATAGTAGTTCAGCATATGGTTACAAAAGTATCTGCACATATTTATACAACCACAGTAATCCCACTTGAAGAGTCCAGGGAATTTATCTGTTTATTTTTTATGGATAGCTTGGGGGTTTTTTTCTGTCTGACTACTGGTCCTTGCAAAGCATTCAACCAGCTTCTGGCTCCACATAATGCTTAGTTTCTAAATCTCTATACACCATAAAATCCTCAACACTTAACTCTTCCAAAGTCATGATTTTAGCAGCCGTATTTGCTTGATCATAACTGGTTTTAGGTTTTACCTCTGCGTATAAGGACATATTAGACCTAAGCTACTTCCCAGATAAACCTCTCACCTTGTTACCTGTCAGAACCATTATATTCACCTGTCTCTGCTTAATATCAGATTTCTGCTTAGTTAAGCAAACCTTTGAACTTAAGTGGAGTGTGCTGAAATGTTAGCAGCATTGAGGGGTACCTAGGTAAAGCACGCTCCCTGATGTATCACTGTCCTCATACAAGGAAAACCTTATTTAGTGTCTACCCCAGTTCTGTTTCATGTCTTATCTGTATCCAATAGAGGACTCCCACTCTTTAGGGGACAACAGAGCTAATAGATACTTTCCACTTGTTGAATTCTTCTGTTTGTTTTCTATAAAAACAGCTTTCCACAGGAACCTGCCCACCATAAATCCCTCTGTGATGGGCTTCACACTTCACGTGACACCAACAGCCCACCAAGACTTGCAAACTAATCATTATGTGGCAAAGCTGAAGGACTGACTGACTGACTTCCCAGTAAGCAAAGAAGTGTTTTCACAGTTTCCATCCTTCCTCTGTCAGTTGTGGCTTTTTGGAGCTTGAAGCTGAACTGAACATTGTCTGGTTAATATCTGTCATACTCACCAAAAAGGCTTCACCTGTCGTTCCACAAACATGCAATGTTTTCAGGACTTGAAACCAAACAAATCTCTTCAACCAGGAATTTGTCTCAGGTGTCATTACTGGAAACAGACACTGGAAATAGCTGTGCTGTTTTTCAGAGCATTATCTACTGATTGCACTGAAGAGAGACCTTCCATCAGTAATTTACAACTGTATACTCTATAGGCACACTATACACTACATAAAATTGGATCTATATAACTTTATATATATGTCTCTAAATATGTAAGAGTCTAACTCATAAAATATACACACAAACACAATATGTCATGATTTAACACCTGTACTCCTTTAATCATTACTCTTAACTGTTAAATGGGTGAATATGCTATGAAGAAACTCCTGAACTATAGAGATACTATTATATCCATTCTAATATATCTCAGATCAAATTTGGGTGGACATGTTAAGAAATAAACATCCTCTACAATAGTTGAGCAGAGTGAGGATAATAATAAAAGAGAGAAAATGGCACTGACCTGGTATGATAGAGTTTATTCAAGCAAGTTATCACGTCCACAGAAGTTCCGAAGTATTTTATTATCAAGGCCCATAAAAGATATCCAAATAAATTTGTTCTACTCTATTCGTTACATGCCGAGTTTATCAAGAACAGGCTATCAGAAAGGTTTAGTTGAAATAATACTATTTCAGATTGCAAAACATATTTGATTATTTGGTTGAAAATTGTACACATTCTATAAAAGGGAAAAATTTACATTTTTAAGAAGAAAAAATGGTTCCAACACTCACCAGTTTATTCAGTGCTAGCAAGGTTAAAAATATTCAACCATGTGCACCTAATAAATTAAATTCATAAGAGAAAGTTGGACAGCTCACAAAGAAACAGAATCTCTTGTCTGCAAATACAAGCTTTAAAGGGAAAATTAGGTGTATAGTTCGTATCTTGAATAAATGGCATGGAGAGAGAATGCAATATAGTAGAAAATGGATTGTTATCCGAGGCTCCAAGAAGCTATCCTGCACAGCCAGTCATTAAACAGAGATTCTGTATCTATAAACTCCACATTCTTGCCACCAGATCAAAAGCAACTTGGTGAGCACAGAATTGCCTACCTACTTTGTCTTCATACAAATGAGTTGAAGTGCCCTTGGCAAAGAATGCAAAGTCATGCCAATAGAATACAGATTTAATACTTGCTGTAACCAGCTTTTTTATTAAAGCTGCAGTGAAGTGTCTTCATGGACAGAAATTCTGATGAGCAACATTACAAACTACAAGTACTACCTATTGTTCCTTCAGTGAATTACTTTGCCATTGTGATGAGGAAAGACTCAGCAGATCACTAGGAAAAATAGTTTCTTTAAGAAAGCCAAGGAAAAGATCTATTTGTAGGGAGCTGGGTGGCACAATTCAGTAAAGCCTTATTTATGAAAAAAATCTTAGTTAAAAGCAATACCGAGCAGCCAGGAAAGTCTTTTTGCCCCTTTCTCAGGATTATATAAAGTAGTAAGATTTAAAGAGCTGACATACCTAAAAAAAAATAATAATAAAATAAATAAAATAATGTGTATACAGCTCTTTGTCTCTAAGGAAAGAGGAAACTCATTCTTATTTTAAGTGTTCTTTAGTCAAAAAATGCAATGAATAAAAATTAGATTGGAGAAAACAGGAACACCTCCTTTTTGCTTTTTATTATTGTTACATACAGCTGATCACTTTTACTACATTAGTCATACAGCCTGGTAAATGTTCTTAAAATGTTAAAAATAGGAATTATGTTAATTCCTGTTTCCATATGCCATATTATATGAATCTGCTGAAGTCATATAATTGTAAAGCAATTATGTAGATGTAAAGCAAAGACTGCCTTGCAGAGATGTAGAGTAATACCAACCACCATGACATTTTCCTTGGTGGAGATGGCTTTAATTTGGATTGTATTTTAGCCAGAAACAAAACATTTTATTTGGGTCTTCTAGTGGTAATTTCCAAACAGTTTTAGAAAAAAATAGGTATTTAACACTTTACTTTAACAAAGCAAAAGAAAACAAGATCTGAATTTATCTTCAAAGAAGAAGTGATACTGATGGACAAATACTGCTCACCTCTTTTAATAAGTAATGTATTCCCAAGTCACAGTAAAAATTGTGAAAAATTTAAGGAAAAAGAAAATGTCAAATACCTCGGTGTGCTCTTTACAGATAGAATTTTGTTCACTTGATGAGATGGGTTGAGCAACTTTAATGTACTGTTTCAAAAAGTATATCATACAGTAGGTCTTCAACCATACTACTCCAAATGTCTTCTGAGGGTTGCCTTTCCATGATTTGTCAGGAATCCCCAGGCATAACTTTTGGCTTATCTATAGTAATAAAACAAAGCAAACAAAACAGACAAAAAAAAAAAAAAAAAACTAATTAAGAAAACATAACCTGTGACTCAATAAAAGTATGGATTGTATTTGTCCATATATCCAAACTGGAAAATTACCTTAGTGTTTTCTTGTTTCCAGTAGCTTCCATTTTCTGTCCCTCACAGCCTACTCTTTTTCACTCAAAGTCCTCATGCCTCACTGATGAAATGACTACCACGAGGACAAGACTCTTACAGGGATTGAAGTTATCTGAGGTACAGGCTGCACGTGAGAAAATACAGCAATTTAAATACGATTAAAAATATTAATCTCTGTAGGCATTCAGAGCTGCCTGTCACATGATTGTTGCTCTTAGTATTCTCCCACGAACTCTTTAATTGCTTACAGTGCCACTGTATAAATAACACCAGACAGATCATTTAAAACAAATACCTCTCTTTTTACTTTGGTGACAACTATACGAATAGTATAGTGCTTAAACCACTTGATTGCTGTGAACCATCTGAACAAAAAAAATAATGGTATGGGATAAAAATAGTCTTTAATTATTTCTAAAATGAATTTGCTGCCCCATAAACCATGATGGCCTTTTACACTGACCAATTACCCTGCAAGACTTCTGTGAGTGCCTGCACATATTTTTGAAAGTCAGGGTACAGAAGCTATTATAGAAAGTAGAAAGGAGCAGATACAAGGTAACCTTGTGGTAGATGGAGTAGAAATGGGTGGGAAAATGGGGGGAAAAAATCTGAGAAAGCTCTCAACTCATTTATTTTAGTTGTATTTTTTACTATCTCCATCCACAAGAAAAATTGATGTTTCAATTCTATCCTTATGCATGTGGGAAGCTCAGCATCACTCATGTTTCTGCACAGGCATTGCACATTTTCTCCCTGCTTTTTCAGAAAGGTCAGAAAGTAAGAGAAAGATTTTTAAATGTTAGATTTCAATTAAAGATGTCTTTTGAAACTGATTCTTAAGATTATTTTCTGAAATCCTCCTTTGTTAACCATGACTTCATATGTGATATACATACGTAATATGCATTTATAGTAAACACATATGTACTGTACTGTGTATGTACATAGAAATAAACACAGAGAAGTTAACAAAAGCTTTGCTGCTGAAAAAGTGACCATATTCATCCAGAATATTTCATTCTAGCATTGATCTCCTGACCTTCCGTACTTTAAAATTTCAAATGCCAGGTATGAATTAACTCAATCCCACAAATTAAAATACTAAATCTTTTAGTATATTATACCTCCTGGAACTTTCTTTTAATACTACAAAAAATGTGTTTATTGTAGGATGTTATTTCAAGAACATTTAATTCTACATTTCTGATGTAAAATTTTCAGTCTTAAATTAGCAGTTTAGAAGAACAAAGACTGAAATTACTACAAAGTCTGAAAAAAAGTGATTTTTCCTCATACACTTTGAAAGCAGTAAAACACTCATGCTCACCCATTTAACCCAAAGAAGCAGCATTAGGACCTACAAAAAAATAAACAACTGCACAAATTTGTTGTAGTGTGTCAACTATTTATTGAGATAAATGCTTTATGCCACTCATTTAAAAAAATTTAAAACAAACTAAGCAAAAACTTCAGTTTTCAAACAAAACATTCTGATTTTTTTATTTATTTATTTGAAGGACATTGAATATTCTTCAAGAAGTATTTGAGACCAATCTTAAATATTCTTACAGCTTCATTATAAGGCTATACAAACAGTCAGTGTTAAAACTAATTCTTTCATTGGTGTTTGCAGTTATAATACAGTCATTTACTTAATTACTGAAGTGCATATCACTGAGAAGAAGGTCCATTATTTTCTAAAGTGATTTACCTGCTTGCAGTTCTATCCTCTGTTCCTATTTGAATTACAAGTTTTGTGAAAGAATCTACCTGAGCTGCCTCTGGATACCATACTGCCTACATCAGACACCCAGTGTCTTTGCAAAGGAGTCAGTGCCAGAAAAGTCATTCACAATAATACTACTAATTTATTTCCTAAAACATGTGACAATGATTTTTTTTCTTCATCTACCTTTTCTCCATTACTCTACAGCAACACCTTTTTTTTTTTTTTTAAAAAAAAAAAAGAACCCTTTTTCCTGTCTTAACTACTAGACTTCAAGCAAAATTTTGATGATCGAAAATCTAGTGTTAACCTTTCTTCCTGCTTGTGCTTCTTGTAAGACAGCTGATATAATTTATGTAAGGTTTTGCAATGCTATAATTCAAGATTTGCAGGCTGTATTGCTTCATAATTGCAGTTCAACAGTGCCATCCTCTGCTTCTTCCAAAAAATATTTCCTTGTAACTCCCAAGATGATCTTAAGGAATTCTTGCAGTCAGAAAGCTATAGTTTCACACTGCCAGCTTAATGATAGTAAAAGACCAAGGCTTTATTTTTCTGGTTGCAATATATTTAAGAAAATAATAATTTATGGGTTGACATTGTCATTTATTAGATTTATGAAACCTTTCATTGGGTTTAAAAAGTTCAATTGTATACTAATATATCAAATTAACTCTTCAGAATGTTTCTGTACTATTTATGTGACCTTTAAAGAATCCAGTCATGGACTAGAGATTTCTTTTTCATAATGACTAGACATTTAGAAGTCAACCCCTCCCAGTACTCCAAAAAGCTTCTAAATCAGAATTAAGACAGAAGAGAATAGCTATACACAAAAATGAGGAGAACAACATCAAGAAAGAGACTTGTGTGTTAATCAGAAATCAAGCCACAAGGACCAATTAATCCAGTATTTGTTTTCAGTGGTCTGAAAATATCTTGGCAAAGGTGGATTTTAGGGAGCAATAGAAAAATATATTTGTACTAATTCCTTTATTTTAAATGTGAGTGGGGAGAAACCTTAAGGCACTTGCAATAGAAAAAAAGAATTGCTAAAAGATTTGCTATTAAAAACATGGCATATTAAGATTATTGTTAAGAGAGGAATAGAATGAAAATGTTCCAGATGCAGCTAAAAGTGAGGAATCAGTGAAGACGGGCACAAGCAGGCAAAGTCATCATGCTCATGGGTTTTTTCATTTTTCATTCAACCTATTTACATTTTTCCTGAAAATGTTTGTGGGACAGCCATCTGATATCCTAGTTGCATTAATTTTGTAAACTTATTGAGGAAACTTATTCTTTTCTTACAAAGGGCAATGTGACTGATATATAAAGAAAGAACATAAAAGGAAAGATTTTCCTGGAGGAGTAATTAAGCACTAGAAGCTATGTCCACAAATTCTGTGGGGTGTCTGCCTTGGAGATTCCTAAGATCCATCTGTAGAAAACCCTGACCTGACTTCAGTGTTGAGCA
Source organism: Florisuga fusca (assembly GCA_038090715.1). Classification (NCBI taxonomy): domain Eukaryota; kingdom Metazoa; phylum Chordata; class Aves; order Apodiformes; family Trochilidae; genus Florisuga; species Florisuga fusca. The sequence continues at coordinate 14,477,733 of JAAWXA010000004.1, read as the reverse complement.
GATGGTTGGACCTTCTGAAATTCCTCCTCAGCCCAACAGTTCTATCATTCATGTATTCTACAATATCAAACCAGCCTTATAAAAGTCACATAATCTGAACTGAGAGATTAACAGGACAATTTTTAAAATTATTTCAATCACATTGTGTGAAAACAATTATAACGTAAGCATTTATGTGAAAAGAAAGACAAAAGAATGTGAAAAAGAAAATTAGCAGTGCTAAAATGTTAACTGAAAAGTGAAAAGCAGGCAATAATAGAAAATAATTTTTTAAAATAAGATTAAGCGTCTAAAGCCAAAGTGCAATTGAGATCAAGGGAAGCAAAGAAAACTTTAAGAATGGTATAGAATCCTTTAAAGGACTCCCAAATCATTGGCAGAAATAGGACTTAAGCACTTTTGTAGATGCTATTCCTCCTCTAGGAACCCTGAAATTTTTTAGTTCCTTCCCACTTACTTCAATGGGCTCTGGACACACTATAGGCTGAATTTATTACGCTGAATAAACAATAGGCTGTTTCATGCTACCTGCTTGATCTAGGTTATGCTTACAACAATGTTGCATGGTATTGTTTAGGAATTAGTCTTTGCCTGCCTTCTATCACACTGCTGATTGTAGGTTGGTGAACACAGTAGCAGTGTGATGATACTGAGATTGTAGATGCTCTTGATTCATATGTTGGAAAAACTGTACAACTTGCAGACCAAGATTCACATTTGTGATTCACCTGTCAGGGCACATTTTGTCATTACTCAGAATTTTGTTGTTGACATTAAATAGCAATAAATTATCCCCATTATGCCTCTCACTTGGCTAAACGATTCTTAGAGGTACAGGTGAAGTAAACTTTTAAATACAACTCCTGTTTCTAAGCTCTGTCACATAATGTATTTAACTGCTCTGGATATACTGTGTGCTTATTCCATGCTGGCAGCATAAAAGCACTCCACAGGGAAAGCATTCTGTACAAAACCCAGGTGGTCACACACAGAAACGTATTTCTCAAAAGCATGCAGCTCAAGGTCTCTGAACTCAAGGGAAAGGCAACCATGAATTAGAGCAGGCAAACCAGAATCTTAAGCATGTCTATTTCAGACATTTGCTACACAATTTCAGAAATTTCTGGGACATAGAGCAATTATCCTCACACAAAAATACTACAGGTTGCTGTAATAGGAATTTCTGACCTTCAGCACCAGTAGCCTCTGAAAGAGAAAGAGAGCAGTGGAAGTAGAGAGAGGGAGAGAGGCATACATGAAAACCACCTGACCTCCCTGCTAGTTAGACTACTTGGCATCACCGCTACATGGTTGCTGCACCATCTCCTTTCCACTCCTTGAATATCCTTTTTTCTTTCTCAGTCTGCACATCAGGTGCAAGTGGTGAAGGACATGCTGCTGAACTAGGGTTTTCCAGGGTAGAATTTCCTCAAACCTGGAGCAGGCCCACCCCATCCCGCTTCTCAAAGCAACATTGCATGACTGGACTGCAGACTGATGTTCATTTCTGGATTCAGTGGTAACGATGGTGTGAAATTCCAGTCAGGCTCTGCCTCAAATAATTGGCAACTGGAAGCACTACCCACCCACACACACACCACTCCCCCCCAAAAATGGCATACAGCAGGGGAATGGGAGAGAAGGAGGAAAGAAATATTGTCTAGAGCTCTGCAAAGAACTAGCCAACCACCCCAGGCCACAGAATCATGCAGGTGGTGATACTCTTCTCTTTCTCCCTCTCTCTGTAACAAGTGGGATGAATGATGTATTTGGTTTAAGCAGTCTGAAGGCCTTGAGAAGAGACGTGAGGTGAGGCCATAAAGCTTGAGAAGAGATAAGAGAGAAGTCATAAAGTTTGAGAAAAAACAGCTCCTTGACAGGGTGAACTTGGATACTGTTAATTAGTAGAGAGAATTAGGGGAAAACACCTCACCAAAAACAGTTAATTTTGCTGATGCAGCAGATGGCAAAATACAACAGAGGTGACAACTCGATGGAACTTTCCAGGCCAAGTCAGGACAAGCAATGATCGGCTGTCGGCCATGGTGCAGCAAGAAATGGACATCACAAAAGGAGAAGAGACTCTGACCCTTTCCTATTCTCATAGCCTTCTCCTTCTTCTTCTCTCTCTCTCTCTGTCTCTTTGTGTGATGCTTTATTTTTTCTTCCTTCCTTCCTTCCTTCCTTCCTCCCTTCCTCCCTTCCTCCCTTCCTCCCTCCCTTCCTCCCTTCCTCCCTTCCTCCCTTCCTCCCTTCCTCCCTTCCTTCCTTTCTCTTTCCTCTTCTGTCTCTCTCTCTAGGGTTAGGCTAATAACTATAGTTTTAATGCCTACCAGTTCTGTCTGTGACCAATAAAATCGTGTAGTTGCACCCTATACCGTGTTATCTTTACTTTGTCCTTGTGAGATCCAACAAGAATCTCCATGTTTCCATCCTTTTGAACATGACAGGTGGGAAAGAAAGGAACAGATCCTCAAGGACTCCTTGAATTACTCCTAGTCCATTCCCATGCATAGCACTTCAGAGCTGTCCTGTTTCTTGTCCTGTCCTCCTCTTGTCCTGTTCAGAGTGAGACAGGTAGCAAAGGTAAGCTGTTTAAACTGTCTTGAGCTCTTCTGGTGCACCTTGACTGATAAAGATGCTGAAGTCATGGTGGAAATTACTAAATTGACAGAATGTCAAAGAAAGGAAACCCTTAGCACTACCTGCATCTCTTCTACTCTCACAATAATATGCAAAAAAAGGGCACCTGTCCAAAACCTCAGCCAGAGGAATTTTGCTTGCAGAACAGAGGTACTCAGGAATACTTTGTTCAGTACCATGGAATATTTACAATGCTTTGGAGGAAGAAAAAAGAACAAAACAAAACAACACTTTTTAAAAAAATTGGTTTTATCTGTAGTCATTATCTAAAGTACTCCACACACATGATGGATAATTATGTTGGCTTTTGGTTCATTCTTATTCACTGTGCAATTTCACAGGTTGAAGCGGTTTTCAGAAAAATAATATAAATTGTTCTCCTTTGCCTTTCTTCTCATAAAATTCTGACATTGTATGATTAGCTCTTAAAATTAATCATTCTATGATTTTTTTTAAATCCATTGCTAAAATCTATCAAGTTACTAAGCCAAACACTAACACCCAAATAATACATATACAAAAAATGTCTCATTCATATGATAACTTCTCACTAATATAGATCTTGGTTGTGCAAGTATTTTTTGTGTGTTATTTTCTTACCATAAGGGTCAAATAGAAATATTAATTGGTAGCATAGTAGTGATTACAGCTGTTAAAATTACTTAAAAACATAATTTTAGGGATTTAGCACTGAAACACATAATTAAATATTTATATCTGATTATTAAGTGCTTTTACATTTGTCTATATTAAATATCACTAGAATGGCTTGTTAACTTATTTATAAGATGGTTTTTAATCTCTTTATTATCAATTATATTTCAAAATTACTTTACTTTTATATTACCCTGTATGTAAACTAAATGTCACCCATCAATTCAGCTTCAGAAAACAGCTCTCAGAACCATTCAACATAGGTGCTCAAACAGCTTGTTATAGCTCATTAAAATGTTCAGTATTTTTTACTGAAATTGTGTTTCTATAATCAGCAACCAAAGCTGCATTCATTAAAGTTGTGCACGATTAGATCTGCAGTAAGCTATGCAGAGAAATGTCAGGATCCAGAACCTGGGCTTTATGCCAGATCAGTGTCCTAACCTGAGCTAGGGCCATTTAGGTATTTTACTACTTTATGAAAGGAGTAGCGAGATGCTTGTGAATGAAAGTGATTTGTTACCCATGTTTTTTATCCATTTATCTTACCTCAGAATATATTCTGAGCAGTTATTATTTTATTAACTCGGGCCTGATTTATTTATTTATTTTCTGACATCTTGACTAAAAGTGTATATAACATATCCTGATCAGCTTCACTGTAAAATGTTTGCAACGATTCCCAAAAGTACTGTATACTAGTTTAATATCAAGATTGTCCATTGGTTCTAATAGTGCATGAGGTTTGGGATTGCTAAATCCTTTTGAAACTCCCTCTGGTAACGTTTTGTGAACAGCTTTCCAGTAGAGCATTTAGGTGTGCACATACACAAGCCTTGGTGTTGGTTACACTGTGGGCTGTGTGATTGCAAAGAGTTCTTTGTTTCACTTCCTAATCTCACTTTCCAAAGAATAAATTTACTCCTGTATGATACACGAGAAAATAAAAAATTAATCTAAAAGAGGAGTGCAGTCTTACCAAAACAAATGTGTATACCGAGTAGTATTCTCACACATAGTTTTCAAATAGTTTTAATGGCATTGTGAAGAAGATGGTTTACCACCACGATGAACTTCTGGAAAGTCCCAGTGCATGTTCACTTCCATGCAGAAGCTGAGCTAATTCTGCCTAACATATGGAAAGGAGAGGAAGGTATTCTTTCATCTCATAGGTGACCTTCATTGCAACTTCGCTTCAGCTTTTGGCTTCATCCAATATAGCTGCATCTGAGTGAAGTCAAAGGAGGCCTTCGTAAGTCACATTGACTGTTTTTAGGGTAATAGTAAAAAAATTAAAATAATTAAATAATTAAATACTAATTTGGAATATGATCTGACTGCTTTAGAAATTATGACCTTAAGGCTGTTTGTGCCCTCATAATTCTTGAACTCTAAGTTGTTAGAGCAACCCAAATATGCTTACCCTTCATTGGTTTTATTAAACCAGATGAGCAGGCAAATATTCATTTAAGAAGGCTAATTACCAAGCTGAAGAATTACACTTTTATTTAGCTAATTAGGGATGGAACAATGCACTGGCAAAATTAAGGTCGCAATCAAAGTAGAATGAATAACTTTAAGGTCTGAGCCACCAAAGTAGAACAAAATGTAGGTATGCTGAATTATAAAATTGACACTGATATGTGTCAGTTTCCAAGAAGGATCCATGTCAGTGAGTATGAAGTCAAACAAGGCAGTAGCTCTTGCTTGGGTGAACAAAGATCTCCTGCAAAGCTCCAACTAAAAGGAGAAGTGTGCAAGAGGCAAAAGCTGGAACAGGTGACCCAGCAGGAATACAGAGGCACTGTCTGAGGGTTCAGGAATACAGCTAAAAAGGCCAACAAGCCTATGTGGAGTTGAATGTGGTGAGGTATTTTAAGAGCAGCAAGAAAGGCCTTTAGCAGATACGTCAACAGCAAAAGGCACACCAGGGAAAATACAGGCCTGCAACTAAATGGGTCAGGAGACCTGTTGACAAAAGACACAGTAAAGACCAAGGTACTGAATACTTTCTTTGCCTTTGGCTTTCAGTAGTCCCAGGCCCCTGAGACCGAAGGTAAAGGTTTGCTCTAAATAGAGCAGGATCAGTTGAAAGACATTTAAACTGAATAGACAGACATAAGACCTGACAAATGCTGAGGGACTCAGCCAATGTCACTACAAGTTCACTCTTGATTATCTTTGAAATGTGGTGATTTGCAGATGGGTGGAGGGAGTTGTGAGGACTGAAAAACAAAAAAAAAAGCAAATGACATCTTTCTTTTCAAGAAGACAGAAGGAATACCTGGGGGGGGCTACAGGCTGGTCAATGACAGCTTAGTCCCTAAGAAGGTGATGGAGAAAATCCTCCTGTAAAGTCTCTCCAAATATATGAAAGACAAGAAGCTGACTGGGAGCAGTCAGAGTGGATTTATGGAGAGAAATCATTCTTGACTGACTTCATATCTTTGTATAACTAGGTGACATGGTTGAAGAGGAAGCTCTTTGCTTTTACTTCTATAAGGCTTTTTGTCACTGTCTCTCATATCGTCCCCACAGACAAGCTGATGAAGTACCGTCTAGATAAGTGGACAGTGAGGTGGATTAACAATACAAAACAGAGAAGAGTTGCTGATACACCAGATGGGGGTGAAGCCAGTTAGAAGGACCTCAACAGCCTGGAGAAACAGGAGATTGGAACCTTATAAAGCTCAACAAAGGGTAATGTCAAATCCTGCCTCAGGCAGATCAAAAGTCTGAGGGCCAACCTGCTGAAAAGAAGTTAGAAAGAAAAGAACTCAGAAGTCCAGCCGAACACCAAATTCAAAACTGCCATCAGTGTGCCCCTGTGGCAAAGAAAGCAAATTATATTCTGGACTGGATTAGGGAAAGTATTGCCAGCAGGTAAAGCAGGTAAACATATCCTTCCCCTCTACTCAGCACTGGTGAGACACATCTGGAATGCTGAGTCCAGCTCTGGACTCCTAAGTATGACAGAGTATGGGAGTATGACATGGACTTACTGGAGCACACCCAGTGCAGGGCCATGAATATGATTAAGGAACTGAATTTGTCATATAAGGAGAGGCTGAGAGAGTGAGGAGAGGCTGAGAGAGCTGGGATTTTCCATCCTAGAGAAGGGAAGGCACGATGTTGGGAGGGAAGTAAAGATCGAAGAGTCAGACACTTCTCAGTGGTGTCCGGTGAGGCTGAAGGGGCAAACTGTAACACAGGAAATTCAATTTAGAGTTAAGAAAGAACTTTCTTAATGTTAGGATGATCAAACACTGGAACAGGTTGCCCGGGGTCTTCATCCTTGGAAATACTCAAAACCCAACAGGACACAGCCCTTGGCAACCTGCTCTCACTGAACCTGTTTGACTGGACAATCTCCAGAGATGCCATCCTGCCTCAGCCATCCTAGAAATCTGTTATTTTGTAAAATAAATACTTTTTTGGAGTTCTATCAGTCAAAATTTAAAAAAAAGCTTCTTCATTTAATTCTAAAATCCCAGATATGGTTTTATCTAATAAATTACATCAACTTCTATGAATTAATAAGATAGCAGGGGGAAATGCAAAGGGTAAATTTTGAATGTCTGTCAGAAAATAAGCAATTTAGTGCATAAGAATTACATATTTATAGGTTGAAATTCACCTCACCTTGCCTTGGTATCTACATCAAGTCAGCATGAATCATATCCTAGAAAGCCTAATAGTCTCCTACCGTCTCTACTATAGAAGTTATTTTTTATTTAGCAGAGTAAGTGGAAAGTAGTTTTCATAATGGTGTATTGGAATTTCCCAATCTTATCTGTTTTGTATTTATAGTTTAGATATGAGAGTTCCTCTCCCTCTCACCATAAGAGAACTCATAAGAACAATTATTTCTTTACTAGTCTGTCCCAGTCCTCTAGAAAATGCCATCTAGGTTTTTTTTCTCTTTCCACTCTCTTTCGTCTGTGCTCCCCTGCTTAACTGTGGAGCTTTATTTTATTTCTTCCATTTTGTGTCATGGTGTTATAAAGAGCAAATTGGAAGTACTGAACCTGGTGCATGGCAGCCTGTGAACACTTTCACAAAACTTAAAATGCAATGAGCTGTCAGACTTATTTGTCTGGCTGTTGTATGCAGTCCTTAGAACATATCATAAAGCTGGTGATGGTTGTATAGCTCCCCAAAAAGGGTTCAGAAATTGTGTAACTACCTGTATTAATTCAAGATTTTTAGTACTCTGTAAAAAAAATATTTTACTAATTTTGATGGATGTTAATATTAAAGTGTGTTGTTCATCTTGATTCTTCTTTTTTTTAATCCACAAACACAGGCATGTTCCTGACCACTAATTTAAAACATTTGCTTCCATTGGGCTGTCAAAGTAAATTACAAATTATGCATTGGTGCTCTCTTAGTATATAACCTACCTACACAGGGTTGAATTCTCATGCACTAAATTGTCATTTCAGATAATCCTTTTGTGTCTTATTAGTTAACCATATATTACTTCTACCTGGAAGGGAGAAATGGCATGTTGACATAACAGAAGATGTAGACTATCAATTAAAGAGATGCTAAAGGCTTTAACAGCTATGCAAGATCACAGAGACATTTTAATCTGATAGTTAACCTATTCAAAAAAGATACTCAAATTCACATTAAGCAAATCTAGGATATGGAGCAAAACCGCTTCCATTTCTTTCTATTAGAGACAGGCTGTAACCCAAAACTAATTATGAGAGTAAAATTACTTGTGTTAATCTTCCAATCTTTAGATCCTGAAACCATGTTCCCTCAGGTAATTATATTAAACAAACTCAGAAATGTTTTTCTCTTGCTAATCTGCAGCCAGAGAAATGAATAAAAATAGAATAATTAACCATAAACAATTTTATTTGCTTGATTATATTTAAGCCTTAGATGGACTTTTTTCAATGGCTAGCAACAGATGGATACATTTTGCCTCTTAACCCAACCCTGAAGGGCAAAACTAGCTAAGTATTTTGACCCCAGCAGACACATTTCCCTCTTCTTCTTCTTTCTAATTATTTTGGTTTTCTCATTCATTGCATTTATTCTTTTATTTATTATTTTCTTCCACAGTAAGAGTAAAGAGACACAGTCAGTTTTAACACCAAACTATTCCAGGATTCTCTAGAAGGGAACACAAGGTTATTCCTTTCTGAAAGAGATTACTTCTTTTAAAGAGGTTTTTAGAAAAGATGTGCCCATGATGCAGTGGGAGGTATCCTGGGATGACAAAAATAGACAAGACAGAAAAAGATATCAGTTACTTTCATTATCTGTACAATTACAGTTCCTCATTTTGTCTTAAAGTAAACTATCTATGTAAAGGGATTGAAGAATTATTGCTTTTATTATAATGCTTTATTTTATTTTTATTATAATGCTTTATATATTGCTTTATCACTTTAAACTGTCATCTTTGTCATAAACTCTGAATTATAATTTGGTTTTTGTACATGATTAATCATGTTTAGGTATGAAATAAATTTTACACACTTTAAAGGGTGGAGATAGAAGAATTCATACTACATAAGCATGCAATTCTGTCTCAGTGTCATCTTTTCTTTGTTCATTATCCACTTTATTTTGATTCTATTTCTTTTCCTTATGTACATACTTCCAATTTTTCCTCCTCTTTTGTTTGCACTCTTTCAGCTGTGTATCTCATACACTACAAGCAGACATATAAAAGTGCCAAATATCTTACTAGATTAGAAGTATTTGTGTGTGTGTGACTTCAGCAAGAAAACACATACATACATAACTGATCTCAAGCTCAGCCCTGCCCACCACACTCCAAGTAAATAAAAAACTTTAGAATCTCACAAAGTCAGTTTTAATATATGATATCTCACTTTGCCTGTCACCTTTTTCAATTACAATGAACGCATGGTGGGTCAGAACATGCCTGACATCAGTCCTTTATACCTTTAACGAGGCCTGTAAAAGAGTTTAATCAGCTTCCTTGGCTAGTTTTCCCTTAAAAACAGTCCTTTCAGCTTAGCTTTGCTTTTAATTTTCTCATCAATTCAATCAAACGAGTCAGGATGAAACTCAAATAGCTGGAACCAAAGTTAAAGATAATCCATCATAATTCCACTGTTCTAGCCAAAATTCCCATGTGGTCCCCACTGGAGAAGGAACCTGTTTTATTATGACAAGAAGAGGTGATATTAAGTATCATTTAAACTAGAAGGAGACACATTTTTAAGTTTTGAAGTATTATTTTACAATTTCAGGAGGAAGGGAAGGAAAGACTGAAAATTGCTGCAATTCATTTGTGAAGAAAAAAGTAAAATGCAACTTCTTATCAAGCTTAGGTCTGTGATATTAATTGCTACACTTTCCCTTTTTTACTTCAAAACTTAGCTAGGTCTAGACAGTTTTAAAAAAAAACACTGTGGCTCACCTATAAGACAATGTAAAAAAAGCTTGTTTTCTGTAAGAACTATTGTTACTGATTCCTGCCTAGATATTTGATGTCCCATTTAGTTCCAGACAATTCATCAAGAATCAGAAGAAAGTCTTACACTAAGTTGTTCTTCAAGAGGAGAACTGGGAGTTGATTTTGGCTGGCTGTTCTCTTTGGGTTCTTTTCTCCCCATCTTGATGCAGTTAAAGTTCTGATACTACAATTAAAATTATGAATAACTCTCATTTCCAATCTTGGTGCTAAGAAGTTAGCATCACTGTTGGTCTCTTCATTGTCTTCACCAAGTGAGGAAGGTGAAGATTATTGTGAAAAGGAGAAGAAGTGAGATTTATGTTTGCTTTTAAACAGAGTGAAATATAACTATTTCTCTTTTTTACAGTAGTGATGAGATAAAGACATATTGAGTTCAACATATCTCCAAGCTGTCCATTTAAACAAAATGTCACTTTTGCCACCCATTCCCTTGTCCCCTGAAACCAAAAAAGACTTCATTGAAAAGGATTCACATCATTTGTCTGTCAAGGGCAAGGGAGTTTTCTGGCATCCTGGAAAGAAAGAAATGATGATTAAGATATGTACTTCCTTCTCTGCCTTGAACAATGAAAACCACGCTGATGATTGTGATGTGTGGTAAATTCACCAATAATGTTGGCAATCTGTCTCTACTAACAGGACAGGCAGGTTTTCCTGCCTCTTGGTGAGTTTTAAAAATGTATAATTTAATCAAAATATGATCTAGACCAACCATAATTCCTTAAAGTAGAACAAATAATTCCCACTAACTTATCAACATACACCATAAAGTGCCTGAGTGGAACACCAGGTGCCACCAGCTAAGAATTTGACATCTTACTTTTGCAGGCTGTTTCATACCTGAGAGAGTATTTCTTTTTTTTTTTTCTTTTTTGTTTTTTCTTTTGTTTTTTCTTTTGTCTTTCTTTTTTGTTTTTCTTTTTTATTATTATTTTAGTTTTATTGAAAAAAAAATGAGCCTCAGTAAGATCTTGGTTTTGTGAGCTAATATATATATATGTGTGTGTCTAAGGCTTAGTGCCTTTACCTACCACCAGCATTGGAAACAAAGATGGAAGCCAGTATTTGAGATGGAGGTCTGGGATTTTTACAGGGAAAGTACCTGTAGCACTTCCCCGACACCTGAAAAGACCTTCAGTTCAGTATTCATTCAAAGCCATGCTTGAGTTTTCTTAATCAAGCATGGGATGAGAGAAGAAAGGCTTATCTTCAAATTAAGGTCAGCGTCTGGCCCAACCAGCATCCCTGGTGTATGCCTAATCCTCAGCAGAATGGTGGCACATTTATTGCTTAATCTAAGCAGTACATTTGGGAGTTTAAAGTGGTTTATTGAAATGGAAAGGAGCTTAAGTTTTGTTCACTTTGAATATCTGTTGTGTAATGACCATTCCTACATTTCCAAGTCAAATGCATGAACAGAATTATATTTCATGTTCACTTTTTTCTGTCCCTTACTGATGATTTGGTCAATTAACACTTCCAAATATTACAACTCTTAGAGAGTCAGAAAAGTGTGAAATTGCTTTATAGTAATGACAAGGATGAGAAAATCTTCCAGAGCCATAACTGTGGCTCTAACTCTGGAGTCAAAATTTAGTACTGTATATACTGTGAGTTAAAATCCAAAAACAGGAGGAAATATTTGAGATATTTGCTACAAATTATTTAAATAGCCATCGATATGGAAAGATTTAGGTCAAAATCATAACCTGAAATTTGTGTTGTACTTCACATCTTCTCGTAGTTCCGAGAGACAGTTAAATAAATTTACTTTTTCCCACTAACATTTTATTCAGTCCTACCTTTTCTGCATTGGTGTGGTTTGAGAGGGGTGAGAATGAAGACAGGTATGCTTGAAATAATTGGAATAATTTGAGTACTGGTTATTCCCTCCTTGTTAAAATTGTTGCTGGATAGCAAGACTGGGTTATCAAATTCCAGGTATAGGTATACGTTGATGTCTTCCAAGAGCAAAGCTGCTGCAGAAAACAGTAGTAAGGGAACACAATGTCTTTTGATAAGTAGCTGTCCAATAAGGACAAAAATAATACTAAAGTTGTTTAACTGCAAAGCAAGTACTTCCAATCCACATGGCTGTTTTTTACATTCTAGAAAAAAAAAAAAAAGAAAGAACACCACCCATAAGTTGTGGGGTTTTTCCATAGAAGGAGACATGTACTGAACAAGCCATGTTCAGGAATGTGTTAACGCTCTGACCTTGGCGTGGAGATAACAACAGAACTGGCTTTGTAGCAAAAACAAAATAACAGGGTAAAGGCAGAAGCAAATATTTTTCAGTTTGGATGGCCCGGCAGGGGCGTGGACAATAGCCTTTAACCAATTAGCTTAATTGTCAGGAATGTGATCACCTCATAATGACCAATCACTGAATGTTCTATATTTAGTAACACGCTTAAGTGTATATAAGCACAGCTATGGAGGTGAATAAACGAGGTTTGCTACAACCATATTGGCTGTGCTGGCAAATTACTCCAAGCCTCCCCGCGACAGTGAGTTAATAGAATCACAGAATCACAGAATGGTTTGGGTTGAAAGAGATCTTTAAAGGTCATTTAGTTCAATCTCCCTGCAATGAGCAGGGATATCTTGCTGTCCAATTTCTGTTGGTCAGAGTTCTGTCCAACCTGACCTTGCATGTTTCCAAGGATGGTGCATCTACCCCTTCCCTGGGCAACTGCTTCCAGTGCTTCACGATCCTCATCATAAGAATTTTCTTCCTTATATCTTGTCTAAATCTAACCACTTTTTGTTTAAAACCATTACCCTTTGTCCTTTCTTATAAGCCTCTTATAAGCACTGAAAGGACACACTAAAGTCTCTCTGGAGCCTTCTTTTCTCTAGGCTGAACAACCCAAACTCTCTCAGCCTGTCCTCATAGGAGGGGTGTTCCAGCCCTCTGATCATTTCTGTGGCCCTCCTCTGGACTCACTCCAACAGCTCCATGTCTTTCTTGTGCTAAGGGCTCCAGAGCTGGATGTAGTAATCCGTGCAGGGTCACATGAGAATAGACTGTAGGGACAGAATGTTCTCTCTAGACCTGCTGGCCATGTTTATAATGCAGCACAGGATACGGCCTTCTGGACTGGTAGCATGCATTGTCAGCTCATGGCCTTCTTTTCACCCACCAGTAACCCCAAGGTCTTTATCCTCAAGGTTGCTCTCAATCCATTCTGCACGGATATTGGGAGTTGCCTCCAGCCCTGTGCAGGACCTTGCACCTGTCCTTGTTGAACCTCATAAGGTTCCAGAGGTGAGGGCAACTTCATCTTCCCTGGAGACATTTAAAAAGAGACTGGATGTGGCACTCAGTGCCATGGTCTAGCAACCGCAGTGGTGGGTCAAGGGTTGGACTTGATGATCTCTGAGGTCCCTTCCAACCCAGCTAATTCTATGATTCTATGATTCTATGATTCTATGATTCTCTTCCATAATTGGTAACACTTATATGAAAGGTTGTTTCCTGTGGCAGCTCTATACAACAACATTGCATTGGTTCTGTGTTTTTATATGCCTTGGGTTTTGGTTTTATATTGTTCCAGTCAGTACATTATTATTTGCACATTAGAATCTGATTTTAAGCAATTGTAAAAAGCCTTCACCGTAGTTATTTCTGACCAAGTGGCTAACTACTGTTCCTATTTTTATCTATTTCATACCCGCTCAAGCTCCATTCTCAGCAGAATTATTTTAAATTACAGCATTTTTGTCACTGGTAAATTTAGCTAGTAAAGCTTGCTGAAGAGAAAAAGAATTACTCATTTATCTTCTTTTAACTTTGAATTTGGCAAAAAATAGAGTGAGATAAAGAACAAGCTTTGACTAATGACAAAACTATAAAACGCAATGACAAGGAGAATAAGCTCCATTCAACAGGCGCATAACAAAAT
>JAAWXA010000004.1:14453472-14464040 GCA_038090715.1 Florisuga fusca | reverse complement strand
GTAATACAAAGTGACCATAAGAGTTCTCTCCAAACTCTAGCTAACAAGTTGGTTTTCTTATTTCACTATGACTGCACCAATAACATCTTAAAATTGCCATAAAAACATACTTTTAACTCCAAGGAAGTATACTTAGAGCTGTCTCTTATANTGAATCCCAGTACTGAATACTTTATACACTTGATTTTGAAGGTTAAGAATGTTTTCTTGGTGTCATTTAGTTTAATTAAATATGTAAAGAAAATTAAGAGGGAATATATGCAGAATGGGTTAATGTCATACAGTAGGAAAGATTTCTAGATACACAAAACGCTTGGCCAAGAAGTGGATAGTTGTCCTCTAGGGCAGGTAAAGTGATAATTTCTGTCACACCGTCTCCAAATGTAAAAATTTCTTTTCTATATGATTGGAAAAAGATGGGGACATCAAGAGACATTCTGTAACTAACATGGTAGCACAGTAGCCTCACCTGTTTTACTGTTTTACTGTTTGTGTTCCACTATTCTGAATGCAAAACTATAAGGATGAAAATCCTAAGTAACTCCATAAAATAACTTCTTTATCTTTTTTTGATATATTTTGTTGTTTTTTTTCAAAATAACAGTAGAAAAATCCTAACTCAACAACCAACAAAGCAACCTTTAATGTGAGTGTCCTGGTTTGAGCCAGGATAAAGGTGATTTTCTGGTTTGTACTTTTGCTTTCAGCTAAGTTTCTTGTAAAGCTGCACTTGCTGAAATTAACAGAAGTTTCTCAGACAGTGTCTGCTTCTAGGACTGATAACACTGGATGTTTATAGTTACTGCCAGGCACTGGTATTCAAAGTCAAGGACACTGTTGCTTCTGAGGAAAACATTTTACCCTGCAGAAGGAGTAAAGAGGTCCCACCTGAACCCCTCCTCAGGGGAGGCCCGAGACAAGATAGATGCCAGAACTGACCAAACAGAGTATTCCATCCCATACACGTCATACTCAGTATAAATTTGAGGGATCACGAGGGTCAGACCTCTTCTTCCTGCTCTTCCTGCCCTTCCTTCTTCACTGGTTTCCCTGTGTGCTTCAGCATCCTGGGAGGATTCCGTCCGTTCGTCTGCCTGTGGTCCTGATCCGTGCCAGCCTGAATCTGTGTGTTCCTGCCTCCAGCTCCCAACTGCTCCTGACCCCAGGGTCCAGCCTGGACTTTCCCAGGGCTGCCCTGCAGCCTCGGTGGTGACGTGAGAGTTACTGGGGGAAAGGGGGGAAGAACGTGGGATCAATCTTTTCCTGTACATTTGTATATTTGTATATATTTAGTAATCTTTCCTATTTATCATTACTGTTTCATTAAAGTTTTGTAGTTTAGTTTCCAACCTGTGAGTTTCTTTTCTTTATTCTCTCTCCTTTCCTTATCAGGGAGGAGAGGGGAATTAATATAAAAATCTGTTTCTCGGTTTAATTGCCGGGCCAGTGTTAAACCGTGACAGAGACGAAACATCCAGAAATCACAAGGTTGAAACTGCACATCAAATACTGAGTTTCACAACTTGGGAAAAAGGGAGGGTATGCATTATAAGAAGGTTTTAACTATTTGAATGAGTTCTGTCAAGCCTTCTGGAACTCTGACATAGTAGGATCCCATGCTAGCAAAGCACTTAGGTGTGGTCTTTCCTTTAAGTGCCAAAGGAGACCACGGAACTATATACCTGCCTACCTGCAGATGTTTGAATTAAGTGAATGGTCTCAGTGTAAACCTGGAAACATTTAGTTTAATTCTGCTTATATAATACTGAATTGGATCATTTCAGCACATAAATGTAAAACAGTGCAATATATAATGGCACACGGTAACCATAGCAGTACTACCACAGAGTCAATGACTTGAATGGAATAACTCTTATAGTTAAAGTTAAATGCATTCTCAAGCTGTTTTATGAACCCATTTCCTCACTATGCTGTCTGAACAAGATGTAGTGAACATAAGACCTCAAATTCCTGATTCAGCCTCGATCAAATTATATGAGTAGTGTGCTACCAGGGTTAATGTAGAAGCAGTTCACAGTACATGTTTGGAACTACACTCTGAATTGCACTTTACCACTACATAGTCTGGTGAATGAATGGAGGCACACAAGGTTTTTAAATCTTTATAAACTCATAGAAAATGCATTGTATGCAGTTTTAATATTTTGTTCATTATTACATTAAAACTANGGCACTCAGTGCCATGGTCTAGCAACCGCAGTGGTGGGTCAAGGGTTGGACTTGATGATCTCTGAGGTCCCTTCCAACCCAGCTAATTCTATGATTCTATGATTCTATGATTCTCTTCCATAATTGGTAACACTTATATGAAAGGTTGTTTCCTGTGGCAGCTCTATACAACAACATTGCATCGGTTCTGTGTTTTTATATGCCTTGGGTTTTGGTTTTATATTGTTCCAGTCAGTACATTATTATTTGCACACTAGAATCTGATTTTAAGCAATTGTTAAAAACCTTCACCGTAGTTATTGCTGACCAAGTGGCTAACTACTGTTCCTATTTTTATCTATTTCATACCCGCTCAAGCTCCATTCTCAGCAGAATTATTTTAAATTACAGCATTTTGTCACTGGTAAATTTAGCTAGTAAAGCTTGCTGAAGAGAAAAAGAATTACTCATTTATCTTCTTTTAACTTTGAATTTGGCAAAAAATAGAGTGAGATAAAGAACAAGCTTTGACTAATGACAAAACTATAAAACGCAATGACAAGGAGAATAAGCTCCATTCAACAGGCGCATAACAAAATATGTTAGTTCCTCATGTTCTACTGAGATATAAATTGCAAGTTTCATCACACTGCTAAATCCTTAAAAACATGTAGTCAGAATAGCCTGATTAAACTAATAATTTAAAATATCTTGATTGAGAGCTACAGAAAAAATATAGGTAAGACTAACACTAAGACTAAGGCTGCTTCTGCTTTGGGGACAATCAGGTTAAAGTCATATTGGTAGCAGCCTCCATGAATTTGAATTGTCATTTTTTTCTGGCTTCATTGCCACAAAGAGAATATTTATACAAAATGGGTAACTAAATATCCCATTATCTGTTCCATCAGAGCAGAAAGTAAATATTTAAAGTTCAGAAGTTATCTGAAATGCCACTGTGTTTTATAACAGAAAACAATGTTTGACCAAGATGTTTTATGTATTATTTTCTGAATGTGTGTGTGTGTACGTAATGCATACTTAATACATGAACAAAATGCAAAATGCAAAAAAAATTTTGACAGTTGGATCATTATGGATTATGATGCAACAACAAATGCAAACAAAATGCAACAAAATCAATATCATAGTTTTTTTTTTTTCATTTTCCTTCAATAATTTACTGAATATGCTTATTAGAAGGAACATTCATAAAAATTTGTGAATTCTTTTTATTTAGTAGAATGTCTTCATCAAGGACTAAGTTCAGCCTTGCTCAATATATGATACCTATATGCAGGGAATAAAATATACAGGGAATCAATTTCCTCAGGGTAATAACGGAGGATGACACAGATGTAAGCAATTAACACCTACCTTCTAGATTCTTAGTTAAAGTGACATTGGTATAGCAGCAGTTTTTGAAGTGTCTGTAAGATCAATATATGTCTCAAGGGAATTCCTGTATGCTCCCAAAGTATTTTGCAAAGACTCTTGCTACATCTCTTTAGATGATAAATGCCAGGATAGTATATAAATTATTGTTTGTCCCTGTTACCCCTCTAAAACACACTCCTTACAATGACTTATTCTGTCATTACCTATTTTCTGGTGAACATAAGAACAGTTAAGCAGACTGTTAGTGGTTCAGTGAAAGAGCTTTAGATTTATGAAATGTGATATATCACCATAAAACACCTATTTAAACACATATTTAAAATACATTTGTTTTTTAAGATCTTGGGCATGTGTTCAATTGAGGGCTGGGCACTTACACTGCAGATCCTAAATATGAGATTATCTCAGATGGCTTGAGATAGCTGGAGTGAGGAAGACTACATCAGCAAGTCTTTTTGAAGAAATGAGTAAATGCAGTTTGTAGAGAGCAGTTCATGGGATCTTTGCTAAAGGTCTTTATTTGATTACATGGATACGATCAGAAAATGCAGAGTACATTCTCAGCAAGGTTTTAACCTGGTTTCAGGCTTCATTATATTAATTGAAACAAAACAAAATCCCTATTAACCTTTTTCTCTGCATGGTACTTTTCCACAGAAACTTTGAATTTTTACTCATTTTTTTCGTTTCTATTGTGATTTCTTTTATTGTAAATATTGGTCAATTTAGAGTAAATTGCCTAGCTAAAATAATCAAGGAAAATAGATGCCAGAGGTCAACTCAGCTAATTGCATTAAATGGGAGGCAAGATTTTCTTTACTCGTTTAATTAAACTAAATGACACCAAGAAAACATTCTTAACCTTCAAAATCAAGTGTATAAAGTATTCAGTACTGGGATTCATTCCAGGACTAGCATCAAACCTTAAGAAATTTCAATCAGAATGAGAGAAGCTATGCTGCTGCTTTAAAATAGACTTATGTGCAGATCTGTGATTTCTTCCCTTGTAGATATGGGAAACATATAAAAAATGATTTTTAAAGCTGAAACAACAACAACAACCAAACCAAACAAAATTAAATGCACCATCATGCTGTCTACTGAATATGTTTTCTCTACAGGAAAAGAAATTAAGAGAAACTATACAAAAGAAAAACTTAAAATGAGATCTGTCTCCTTTTTCCTTTCTCTAGCTGCCCACAAGTTGAGGGGACCCCATTTTCTTCCTGTGTTTGTTCTATGCTTAGAATATGTAAAAAGGAAAAATGTGAACAAGTTTATATCCTGCAAAAAGATCCAACAGTAAAAATTCCTGCTTCTAGCCTTAAGCATTTTCTCTAAGTATACTTCCTTGGAGTTAAAAGTATGTTTTTATGGCAATTTTAAGATGTTATTGGTGCAGTCATAGTGAAATAAGAAAACCAACTTGTTAGCTAGAGTTTGGAGAGAACTCTTATGGTCACTTTGTATTACAGTTCTGAATTCTGAATAGCTGGTAGAAGCATGTTTTAAACACTAGCAGTGTATGATGCACTCCAGCAGTATATATACACACCAGAAAAGAACACTTTATTTGTTTACAACCTATCGTAATAAACAACCTTTTTCAATTATGCTGTCTATAGCACCTGATTTTCAACAGCTGAGTAATCATTAGAGTATATTTATAATATAATATAATATAATATAATATAATATAATATAATATAATATAATATAATATAATATAATATATAGTATTTCTTTACTCATTCTAAATTAGCTGTGCTCCAGGTAGTACATATTGGCACCTCAATACAACATGTAGTCACTCTTCCTCATATGCATTGCTCTTAATGTGAAGTAATTTTCTTGTTTGATTTACTGGCTGGAAAACTAGTGTTTCTAATAACCACTAGGGTATGATTTGGTTCTGTTTTCAAAGTATTGATATTTATACCCAGGTTTGTTCTAACATAACAGACAAAACATTCTCGGTCAGGTGTGCTTTCACTTTTCTCTGCAAAAGTTGATTCAGTGCAGCTGGGTAGATCTTGAAAAGCAATGGTAACACAAAAGAACTGTAGAAAATACAGGTATTGCTGTGGGTTATTATAGACAAATGTACCTTTAAAAAAAAAATAATCTTGCAATGTTTTTTAAATGTTTGGGAAGATGCCCAAAATACAGTAAAAGTACAATTTCCTTAATTTCCCAGTGAGAACACAACCCTGTCCAATGAATGAGCTTTCATTTTAGAGGGCAAAATATCTGTGAAATCCATGTACTTTCAAAGTTACATAAAATGAGTAGTCATACAAATCTGATAGCATTCTTACGGTAGCTTTGCAAGACCTTGGAAAGCCACTTGCATTAATGTCCTTTACTACTAAGGACCAATATGGCTGAAAAGAAATCTTACAGTCTTAAATGTAAAGATCTGTGGAACAGTTTGCCAGATACTTTGAAGTGGCCAGAAAAATGTAACTTTTAGGAAACCTTTTTCAGAGCAGATATATAGAAGCTTGAAGTTCTTTCAAACTGATGGGACTCCCACCATAAAGACTGAAGATTTTCCTTAACTGTTTGGAAAAAAGGCTAAAACAAATTACAAAAGAAGACTCAAAATTTGAAGAAAATTCCCTAACAGGAACAGCATCCTAAGTTTAATAGAACTGTGAAGGACTGAGAAGTCAAGGGATAAAGTGTTTATTGTGCAATTTATCTTTGTCAACTAATATCCTGATTGTAAGACTATCTAATATTCTAAGACTATCCTTTCTGATGGAAAATTTTACTTTCCACACCTACATGCTACATTTTGTAATATGCTAGATTTCACCATTATGACCAATTTTCTGAAATGCTTAAAACATTTAGGCACTTCATGCAATGACTGAGTGGAGCAGTCCAATCTGGTAACAACGTGCATTTTAGTCTATTCATTTCACTAAATGCCTACAAATTTAAGACATTCCACAGAGTGACTGTATGAATAAATCATTTTACTGTGACAGAAAATTTTAATTGTTTAGTGTCTTCTTTCACAATGTTTCTGCAACATAAACTAAATGTGACACTAAGACAACATTTAAGCAAAAGTGAGTAAACAGGTAAGTAACAGGCTCAAAGAGTTGAGAACATACCCCCCTGCATGTGAATATTTGTTTGTCTTTGTGCACACATTCATAGGTGTATGCACACATAAAATCTATGCATGTAATCTATGTAAAAAAAAATTAAGAAAAGAAAAATAAAGAAAAATAAAGAAAAATTAATACATAGATTTATGTAAAGAAAACTAAGAGGGAATATATGCAGAATGGGTTAATGTCATACAGTAGGAAAAATTTCTAGATACACAAAACTCTTGGCCAAGAAGTGGATAGTTGTCCTCTAGGGCAGGTAAGGTGATAATTTCTGTCACACCGACTCCAAATGTAAAAATTTCTTTTCTATATGATTGGAAAAAGATGGGGACATCAAGAGACATTCTGTAACTAACATGGTAGCACAGTAGCCTCACCTGTTTTACTGTTTTACTGTTTGTGTTCAACTATTCTGAATGCAAAACTATACAGATGAAAATCCTAAGTAACTCCATAAAATAACTTCTTTATCTTTTTTAGATACATTTGGTTGCTTTTTTTCAAAATAACAGTAGAAAAATCCTAACTCAACAACCAACAAAGCAACCTTTAATGTGAGACGAAACATCCAGAAATCAGAAGGTTGAAACTGCACATCAAATACTGAGTTTCACAACTTGGGAAAAAGGGAGGGTATGCATAAGAAGGTTTTAACTATTTGAATGAGTTCTGTCAAGCCTTCTGGAACTCTGACATAGTAGGATCCCATGCTAGCAAAGCACTTAGGTGTGGTCTTTCCTTTAAGTGCCAAAGGAGACCACGTGAATGGTCTCAGTGTAAACCTGGAAACATTTAGTTTAATTCTGCTTATATAATACTGAATTGGATCATTTCAGCACATAAATGTAAAACAGTGCAATATATAATGGCACACGGTAACCATAGCAGTACTACCACAGAGTCAATGACTTGAATGGAATAACTCTTATAGTTAAAGTTAAATGCATTCTCAAGCTGTTTTATGAACCCATTTCCTCACTATGCTGTCTGAACAAGATGTAGTGAACATAAGACCTCAAATTCCTGATTCAGCCTCGATCAAATTATATGAGTAGTGTGCTACCAGGGTTAATGTAGAAGCAGTTCACAGTACATGTTTGGAACTACACTCTGAATTGCACTTTACCACTACATAGTCTGGTGAATGAATGGAGGCACACAAGGTTTTTAAATCTTTATAAACTCATAGAAAATGCATTGTATGCAGTTTTAATATTTTGTTCATTATTACATTAAAACTATTTTCTTTTTGTTCATACACTGTCTACTCTGCAAAGAAAGAAGCAGGATTTCTGTACCAGCGCAATCCTGAGGTCATGCAATTACTATTTCATCGCCATCCATGTCCTTTAAAGAGGAAAGCTAAAGTTATGAGAAAAGTCATTTTTTTAAGCAAAGGGAATGTGATAAGTATGCACCGTGAGGATTTTCAGTGGAACGGTTGATGGTGTGTCTTGTAGAAAATTCTTGAAAAATCTGCAAATTACCGAAGTTTCTAAAGGAAATGTATGCTGGGTACAGGACTTTTAAAAATGGTGAATCCACCAGAGGTGAGAAAGGAAATATCCTACTCAAAAACAATAGATAATTTTTTTCAAGAACACCAGTGGAACCATTGCTGGTATTAAATACAGTGTTGCATTTATTAGTTATATTCCCATATAAGTTTGATAATTTGTAAGATAACAAATTTAGCATTCTTGTATTGTATTGTATATCTTCACACACAACTAAATTTAAAAACTATTATATACTTAAGCAGAGTTTATGTTGATAGCCAGATTTAAATTGCTGCAGATATTTCATTGTCCTGATTACAGGCAAGATTAAACAAAATTTCTTCACCATTTCCAATTTAGAGAAGGAATTATAGCACCAAATATAATTAAATCAGAGACAGAAAGAAGTAAAATTAATAGCTTAGTTTGGGTTTATTTCACTAAGCTCAGTATTTGTTTTCTGTTGAATATGTTTAATAACTACAGTGCAATTAATAAGAAATTAATTGATTTTTAAGTCCTGCAAGCAGTCTGGATCTCATGGATAGGCATTATTCTTAATTATAAAAGGCTAGAGTTGAATTCTTTCAATATTAGTGACTATAACAGATTAGGTTTTAAAAGTAGGTCAGCTTTTCATAGCAAGTACAAAGCAATGTCGTTCATCTTTCAGTACAGTGTGAAAAACAGCATCATTTGGTTGCAAAATTCTGCAGTCATACACCCGACAACTGAGCAAAACACTGCACATTATTGCTATATTATTGCTGTGGGTTTAGGATTCTATGTTCACGTAAACACAGCTATTTTCACTGATTCGTGACTACTGTGTCTCCAAACTGAATGTTTCCCATACAACTATAGCATGCACTGTTAACAGTTATATATACTTAAAGGAGTTCTTTTATCCAAAACTCTTTCATCAGCAAATAAAGTACCAATGCCTGTACTTATAGATTCATCCTGAAGAAACTGTTTCACAAAGCCCAACTGATTAAACACATTCATGCATAAGAATTACCTTGCATTTAGCTGAGCTGATATTCTCAACAATTTTGCAGGTAGAATTAATCTGTCTGTTACATACTTAGTAAGTGGGTTGAAAGGTTTCATGCCTGCTCTGACTGCTAATATTTTTGACCACTGTGTGGGTGATCTCGGTGACTAAAACATTAATTTAAATCTGTGTTTAGAAGAGTAAAATTTCTAAAAAGATGTCTTCAAAATAGAAATCAGATTAGTGAAATGTGGGGGGTTTTATTTAAGATTTCCTAAAAATCACTTCATATTTTTCCGTATCATAAAACTACTTCTTCCTGATGAGTTTACAAACACCTGGGACACTCCCAAACACTGAACTCACACATTCATCAGCTGGGATCTCATGCTCTCTACTTTCTGCAGGAGATGAAGATCAGAGGAAATCCTACTTTTAGTTTCTGAGTCTTTATCTACAGTTATTGTGATATTTTTCAATTGTTTAATTCTAAATGAGTGGAAATCTCTACTCCATCTCCTGCACAGTTATAAGATTTCACACAGTTTAAATATTTATTTTAAAAAAACAAATCCTTTTGTTCTGCAGCATAAATGTTATTTCACTTAGAAATATTAAGTAAAATCTAGCTGTCTGTCTAAGAATAATATGTGACTATACAAAGAATTTTTTGTCTGATCATGCACCCTATTAGAGTGAGCTTAGGATGCTGAAACTTCAGCAAATCCAGTTACACTACAAATAAAGTCTAAGAATTTTGAAGAAATTCAAAGGAGGATTTTGTTTCTGCATTACATGGAACTCTCTGCTACTCAATTTATGGTATTCCTGGAAGAAAAGATGACACCTGTCAGTCATCCCAAACTTGTGTTTGCTTGAAAAGATTTTATAACCTCATGTCCAGCACCAGGCAACTGTCAGGCTTTCAGTCTTTTCGAGTGTTTGCATCCATTTCTCAGGCAATCTGCAAAGTGACAAAGAATGCACAATTCAGCGGATGAAGATTTTTCATGCTGAAAGGTGCATATATTCATCCTCTCAATTGGGCTGAGGAAGGTGGTGGCTGGGAGTTGGGAAGACAGTCTTATGCCTCATTAAATGAAGAAGCTGTTCATTTGTAAGCTGGGTATGGGAAATAGCACCTAAACTGACACAGGACATGACATGATAATTAAGTCTGAGAAACCTTGGTAAGTTCCAATTACAAAGATGTGAGAAAGGAAGGAGGGAAGGAAGGGAAGAAGGGAGGAGGGGAGGAAGGGAGGAAAGGAAGGGAGGAAAGGAGGAAAGGAGGAAGGGAGGAAGAGAGGAAAGGAGGAAGGGAGGAAGGGAGGAAGGGAGGAAGGGAGGAAGGGAGGAAGGGAGGAAGGGAGGAAG